>JAOPUM010091872.1:0-10464 GCA_027568995.1 Octopus americanus | reverse complement strand
CATTTTTCTTATTTTGCAGGTCATAATATAATCATGAGGAAAAAGAAAGATATTAAAGCTGTAAAACATATTTCTAGGAAAATGGCGCATATATTTGACTAGATTTATTAAAGAAACAAATTATTTAATAAAACCTTCCACATTCACAATGATAGTTTCAATGCGGCCGTGGAAATAACTGGATGACATAATCAGGTGGTTCTCATTAATGTTGCCTGTCTCATCGGCAATTGTGGCCTTCAACGAGTCCTTGATGTTGTGGGGCTGCTGGTTGGTTTCTCTGTTGATGACGTCCCAAATGTTGTAGCAGTGTAGGAGGTTCATATCAATGGAGCTTAGATATCACATTTTGGGGGAAATCAACAAGAAAGGGAAAATTCTCAACCAGCCACTCATGTATTGTGAAGGCCATGTGGAAAGTAGCAGAAACATGCACGGTCTTCCTTTGGTCAACCCACCCTATTCAAGGCTTGACCATTGGGTCCATCAGCTTGATGAAGATGGTGACATAGGCTCAGAGAGTCCCTGCAAAAAGAAGCGAGGTGGAATGACATAGCTCTTGTTCACAATCCCCAAGACCATCAGAGATGGTGGGAACTTGGTGTGCATCACCAAGGATTTGTCTGTAGAGGCTGCACATGGTACTTGTTATTCCTTCTGTTGACCTTCTGCTCCTGGTCAAAGTTTATTTCACTGGAGACGATGCAGAACACAAGTTTCTTGGGGTGCTTAAGTTTGTTCAGTGAGAACTTTGACTGGATAACTTGGTTCTCCTGGGTCTTGCCACACATGACTTGCCCTTTCCTCATCATGTTGGACTACACAAGAGACAGGACTCACATTGAGCTGCTTGGCAATGAACCTCATTGACATACCGTGGTTGTCATTGACAATATCTTGGACTAGTTCGATGAAATTGGCTGTCCTGACAATGTGAGACCATTGAGAATGCTTATTTCTCTACGCCACAGAAGATGCATCCCAGATAGTAGCTTCTAGCTCTTTTCTGGTCCTGAATGTGAGTGATTTGGCCACATTCAAGAAGCTGGCAATTTTTGAATCACTGTGGTTGGCAGTTAGAGCCACCAGAATGGCATGTCTTTTCATTCCCTGTGTCAGATTGGAATCTGCCATGTTGATGCTGTCGTTAGGTTTGAAAGAGAAATGAAAAGAAAAACATGAAAAATTGGCCTATGCCTCATACTTTACTTTAGGTTATCTTCTATTTGTGGCTTGCTTAAGTTGTGTTCACAAATACCTGGTGCACCTTACAAAGTTTAAACATATCTTTTGTACATTTATGTATGTTTGTTTTAAAAAAAACTGTTCCAGTTTAGTCAAAGGACATTGAAAACTGGAAATAAAGGGAAGAAATCTTGATTCATTGCTCTCTGTTAACCACTACTTTGATCCCTATATGTAGCACAGCTAGGGAGTCAATGACTGTGTGTGAATTTGTCAGCAATTAGGCTGTTCTCCTAAGGTATTGTGCATGAGGCTAGGTCTTAGTTGTGTCTTGTAACAGCACTTCACTGGAGAACAACTCCATCTGTGCCTTGTAACAAAGTGTGCAACTGTGAAAGAGAAAGTTCAGTAGAAATCGGTGCATCAAAATATTATATAGAGACGTGGTTCATACGCTTGCGACTGATTAGATGTGCCACTCAATTATGTGTGTGTTTGTGTGTTTGCATTCGAGATGCAAAATAGCTTCAGTGAGAATTCATTAGAAGACCAGCTCGTCCTTCAAGTATTTCATTATATTTGAGCAGGACACTTTCATGGGCCTCAGTTCTTCTAGATGTAGAGAAAAGCTCAACATCTACAGATCTGGCTGGCAACTGACTGACATCCTGTTCAGGGGCTCATTCAACTCTCATCCATTTAATGCTACAGAATACTCTGTTCCTTCTGGTTCAGTGGAAAATAATGTAATATAATTTACAGGAAGTTTGACTGAGAAGTTAGGTTTCTGAACAACTGTTGACTTGGTGATGAGTTTCAAACCTTAGCACAATTATTTTATTATGTCTCTGATCAAATAGCTTGCCATTGTACAAGTGGTATATTTTGATCTGTCCAAATAACTTTTGTATGTGTATTGAGAGCAATACCACTGAAGACATATGAAGTGAAAATTTGACACAAAAGTTTCTATGTGAAATATAATTATTATCCATATTTCAGCTTTAGGGCTTATAGTCTGTTGATCCTGTAGGATTACTAGACTAAAAGCTTTTATTAGTAATGTTTTCTTTATTTCTTTCTATATTTTCTATTTAAACTCTCAACACAGCACAGTCTGTTGTGGAGTGAAATTTAACAAATGTTCATTTCCTGTCAACTATTTCATTCTAAATTAACTTTCTGTAGCACCGCCAGAACAGTCGTCTTCATCAACAGAGAATAATATAAAAGAAGAAAATAGCGAAAAGTCTTCATCAGCCCGTATGAGAATTGCCACTCTGCCACTAAATTCTAATGAACTTAAAGATGAAGTGGTCATTGCATCTTTCTCAGACAGTTTACCTCCAACACCTACCAGTGTTCCTTGCATAGCTCCATTAACATTAGAAGACACAATCAACATGGACACATCCATCGCTCGAAAGAGTGAAGAAAATGAATCGTTGATTCTGCATGTTGATGATACACAGAATGATTTAGATGCTGATATTGTGGCATCAAAGACAAATAATAAAATGGACAACGCATCAATGGACAAAGTGAGTGGCAAAACTGAAGTGAAGAAAACAGATGGAAGCAAAGTTGAAGAAAGGGCTAAAGGTAAAACAGAAGGAGGGCAAACTGAGAAGAAGGCTGATGAAAAGAAAGATGATAAAGATGTAAAGTCGAAGAGGTTGGTTTTCATGTCATCTTTCCCACTGCTTTGATTCAAAGATGTCATTAGTTAAATGATCTTACTTCTCGGTAACAGATGTTGATACCTTTGTTGAAAGTGAGGTCTACAACTGCCAAAGGGGACAGATTTTCTTGAACCTTAAGCTAACCTGTCTTCAAGCATCCTCTTGTGGCTAATCGTGAGTTATTTTAAAACAGAATGTGTGAGCGTGTGCATATATCTGGTTTGAGTGTTGGGTTGAATTCCAGACTACTAACAATATGGTAGGCATCTCTCTAGTCTTCAGAAAGCATAAAAATATACTATAATGATTGTACTGTGGTAGTACAAGTAAGTACAACATAGCCTGGGCCATAACTGACCTAAACATGTCAAGATATCTTTCCGTTAGTTTCTCGTTAAAGCCTATGTTTCCTCCATGTTTATTTGCTATAGTCTCTTAACAGATTAATGTAGTGTTTTGGGTGGGGGCATGTGGTGATCCCAATATGAATAGTTGGTAGTTAATGTTGCACTACTTATATTAGTAAATATTCATCATATTTTACTTGGTTATTATAAACTATAGTTCATGAAATAAAAAGAGGCCAGCAAATTGTTTGGGGCTTGGCTGTGTTATTACGCATGCTCAATGTTAGATGTGATTACCGAATTAGTGACATATTAACTACAAGAACAGATTAACCCATGTCAAGAACCAAAAATGTCTGTTTGGATGAAGATGACAACAAACACCTGAAGCAGAGGAGGTGGGGATCCTGAGTCCCCAAGAATATAGACATGACTCAGTGGACATTAGATAATTAATAATTTTTCTGACAAGATACAGATTGGAAGATGTTTGGAAAACCAGGAGACTAAGTTAATTGTGTTCGTATTCCAGCCATGTTCCTGCTAAATTAGCAGTTACCATTTAGGGAATTCCACATTGCTTGCTGACCTCTTTTTAACTTCATGAAGACTATAGTTCCTGTATTTCTGTACATCTTTCGTCATAAGTGTTAGTCATACATTGCTGATGTGCAGTGACAGTTAGCTAGTTTAGGTAATCCATTTATTGTCTTAACCAATATCTTCGTTTGAGATTAGTGTTTTTTGTATTCATTTATTCCTGAAAGGGGATAATAAATGACTATTACAAAAATACAGCAGGTAAGCTTCTTTCATCATGATACTTTTCCCTATGTGCAATAATAATTTGTTAATAGAAATATTTATATTACAACATAATGTGTAGAACCTCTTTACTTTAATAAATGTTAGTTATTTTGTTACATCATTCTCCCTCCCTTACATAATAAACATGTCTTTAAGAAGTGTGTGTGTATGCGCATATGTATGTGTATATATATATACTTCCACATACACACACATAACTAAATAAATTCATAGCACTCATTTGCTTCCTTTAATACATATCTCTACATATTTATTTAGAGTTAGGGTCCTAGGATGAAGTGATATCGTTTGAGTGTAGTAGTTGAAAGTAATTCACATGAATAATCAAAAATTGTTCCAATAACATTCCTATGACATTCACTATTGATGGCAGTCATACTAATATTTCTAAGTATTGTTTTATTGTTGCAGTTCTTCAGCTTCTAAACCCAAAGTTATCAAAAGTATCAAGAGTAAGTATTTTTTCTTCTTGTTTTAGACTTCATTCACTAATCTTATGTTTTTGATGTGAGGTATTTGAAATCTTAACCTTGAAGGGTCAGATTTCCTGGTAATCTTTCTATATTCATTTGTTTCTGTACTTCACAGGCAATGACCAAAACAGTCGGAATTTGTGGGTCAGTGGTCTTGCCACAAGCACCCGTGCTACAGACCTTAAAGTGCTTTTTACCAAATATGGCAAGGTATGTTGAATAATATCTGTTTCTTATATTTCATGTAATTTGTTACTAATCATATTTATTACTAATTAGTACTTAGATTCACACTATGCTAGTCTAGAGTGTGTTTACACTCTAAACAACTCTCTCTTCTCCAAATGTAGTCACTGTCAGACCATCAGCACTCTCTGCTTTGTGTGTGGTTGTCCACAACACAAGCTCAACATACCTTCCCTGCTCACTTCAGGTTAGCCGACTGGTTAGAATTCCACCAGTTCTACACTATTTTCTTTGACACATGTACTTGACTCTGGACCCATCAGAGACAGCTAGGTAGGTGACAGAAAACATACTCTTTGGCATGTCCCTTTATATCCCATGCAAAACCAAAATTGTCTTGGGTCCTCTAAGTGGTTCAGTCTTAGCTGTGTTGCAGCATTTCATGCAAAGCATACAGCCTGAAATACTTAGAGAAAAGTCACTCTTACAAACAAGGCTTTTATCTTGTTAGTGACATTGTGTGTACACCCTATTTTAGAGCCTATAATAACTTCCATTTTTAGTCCTTTTTCCCAGAATGTGAACTTTCTAGAATCTTTTTCTGGCAGCTGTCATTTGCAACTATTTAAGCAAAATATCAGTCATATAGATTTGTCCAATCTTAGAAAACCTACAAAGATCATGGACCCTGCCTTTTTTTTAATTTTTGGACTAAACCAATTAAAGAAATGCTTGTTGTAAAGAGTTTTACTTAATCTCTGTTTAAAACATTTACTGCTTTTAATCTACAGTACCATTGTAAAAATCTTTTTTTTGAAATAATTTATTAGTATTGGTAATATTGGGTTGAATAAATGCCAAAATAAATTTTTGTGTTTAAAATTTAATTTAGTTTTTGTTTTTGTCTACATCAGGTTGTTGGTGCCAAAGTAGTGACAAATGCACGAAGCCCTGGTGCTCGATGTTATGGTTTTGTAACTATGTCTTCTTCACATGAAGCTTCTAAATGTATTCAACATTTGAATCAGACTGAACTGCATGGCCGTATGATATCAGTTGAAAGGGTGAGTTATCCAAAGTTCATTATTTTGTTTACAGACCATTTATCAGCTACTGAATTAAATGTTATCAGCATTTCATTGTCAGCTGTTAGAAACATGCTCAGCATTTGAAATAGATATCGGTCATCTTTAGAGTAAGGGTGAGATCATCAATTATGATCAGTTATTGAGAAAAATATGTGTTGTTCAACTCGCAAACCCAAGCCATCAGTTCATCAAAGCCCTTCAGGATCCTCCTGGTATTTCACGACAAATTTTGTTTCATAGTCAGTATGTTCTTAATGGGAACCTATTAGACACCAGTGTTGGTGAGCAGTCCTGTACACTATACATCAACCAGCTTAGTATTTTCATAGCATGTGTGTTAAGGATCACTGAAATGGTATTTTTAGTTACAGTAGACTTGTTGTGTTTGTGCCACTCTAATATTGTAAATCTGACAGACTAAAGCTGTTATGGCAGTAATTCAGAATGATGTCTTTTAATTTGTGTAGAACATGGTGCCTGTTTAAAGCCTCTTCAATCAGCTTATAGAGTAAAAACCCATAGACATTTGTAAGGTCCAGCCACAATACTACCAGGTCTCTTGTTGCTGAAGTTTTCGCTGATCAACTAATTAACCATACTGGAATACTCCAGACACCCTGATGTCCTTTCAGAACTGAAGTATCAGCATAGAAGTTCCATTGGAGGTAATTTGTCAGGTGGCTAGCAACAGTGCAGAAGAATAACGTCCTTTCAACACCCCTTCTTCACACTACCACTGATGAGCAACCCCAATCTTCTTCCATATTACCTTCAGGGCTTCACTGAATTCTTTGGAAGGTATTGATCATCTTCTGGGGCTTAACCTGCCCTTTACCTTCTTAACCATTTCCTAAACCTCTTTCTAACTTGGTCCTTTGTTGTCAAATTCCAGAGCTGGTGAAGATGGATTGCTCAAGGGCTTTAAGTGGCTTATGTCGTGGTCCCTGAATTCACTTCTTAAAGTAACTCTCATATGACTCGATCGTGCCTCTGGAGCAAGTGATTTGACCCTTGCCCCAGCAACTATTTTGTAAACCCACATGTGTTTGCTTGAAAATTAGCTTGCTTCCTAGTCCATTGTCTCCTTTGCTATTCAGCTGTAAGGGCCATGAACTTTTATTGAGAGGTCTCCTTTCCTCCCCTCTTGCCTTTTTGAACTGCTATCTCAAGCTCTTGAGTTCCCATTTAAGCTTATGGATTGTATTATCCCTGCTATGTATGATGTAAAGAAGTTTCACTGCTTTCTTCTCCAACCTGAATATCTTAACTGCTAGACTGATGATGGTCATAGTTATGATGTGTGTGTGAATGTATAACATGCAATGATATCAGTAATAATCTATTGGTAAAGAGATGTGTGATGATAAACTGTTGAATGTATGTATGTGTTTGAAGGTAGTACAAATACATCATTAATAAGGGTTTAGAGTTGAGATGTCACAAATAATATTTCCTGTTTTTTTTAGGCTAGAAGAGAACCTAACACTAAAGCACCAGTAACAAAAGCAGGAGAAAAAAAAGTAGAAAAGGCTGAAGTAAAGAAAGATGGTATGACTTCTTCCAGTGTTTCATATTTGTACCCTAAACAGAATTTGGCTCTAGAATTCCAATGCAGAGACTCTATAGGTCATTTGCATTGAAGTTAGCTGGACTTAGTGTTTCATGTTACTAACAAAGTAATTAGTTTAATAAAACCATTGGCATTTCACAATTACTTAACAGTAGTAATAGTATTCAAAGAATCATAAATATCAGGTGTGACTGTGTGGTAAGAAGTTTGCTTCCTAACCACATGGCTTTAGCTTCAGTCCCACTGTGTGGTACCTTAGGCGAGTGTTTCCTACTATAGTTCCAGGCTGACCTAAGCCCCATGAATGGATTTAGTAGGCAAAAACTGAAAGAAGTCTGTTGTACATATATTACATATATAGACATATCTGTGTGCCTTGACTTTGTGTGATAGTTGTAAAGAAATGTTTCCATGGTGCAAGCAGTGTCCTGTGTTTCTAATCTTCCTTGAAACACGTCTGGTCCTGAGGGCATATTACTTCACTTGGAAACACATGACTGTTGGTGACAGGAAGGGCATCTATCCATAAAACAATCTACCTCTATAAATTGTTTCTGCTCCATGGGAGCATGGAAAAGTGGACATCAAAAATGATGTTGATGATGGTTACTTGACACCATAGGTATCTCTATACTGCCTTCAAATCTATAGATTGTGATGGTGTTTTCGTGTTTGCAGAGAAAAAAGATGGTGATAAGAAAGATGGTGTGAAGAAAGTTGAGAAGAAAGATTTAAAGAAAGATGATAAAAGCAGGAGAACGTCCAGCAGAAGAGATGACAAAAGACATACGAGCAGGAGCAGCAGAAGTCGTCACAAAAGCTCAGGTCAGTCTTACTAACGGTCGCGCGTGTGTGTGTGTGTGTGTGTGTGTGTGTGTGTGTGTGTGTGTGTGTGTGTGTGTGTTTTGTCCTTGTGCAAAAGCTTGGGTCAGTCTTACTAAAGGTCACGTGTGTGTGTGTTTTGTCTTTGTACAAGAGTAGCTTGTTCTGAAGAGAATATGGTACTGGAATAATTTCCTGATTTGTGCTGGGTTCGACTGGCAAGATTTATAGAAATACATTTATTGCTGGATCTTCGGTGCCAGTGTGGTTTTGTAGTTATGCGTGGTACCTTGGGCTAGTGTCTTCTACTTTAGCCCTGAGATGCCCTAAGCCTTGTGAGTGGATTTGGTAGATGGAAATTGAAGTAAGCCTATTGTATATGTTATACCATTGTCTTGGTGTCATAAGATGGTTGTAAAGAAGCATTGCCATTGGACAGATGAATTTGTTGGTTTTAAGTCATCTGTGAAAAATTTGTGTTGTCATGGGAAATATCACCTTGCTTGAAAATAGGTGAGAATTGGCTACAGGAAGAATATGGACATTAAATGATGGTGATAAATGATTCACTGTTTCAGATAAATCTCATGCAACTACACCAAATAAAAGTACAGCTGAACCAGCTACAAAAGAAGGCTCTGAGAAAAGTGCAGAGCCTGCGGCAGCAGCAGGCGCCAAGAAGAAAGCTCCCAGTACAACAAAACCTAAACCACGAGGGCCTGGTGACCCTTCTGTCAAGAAAGAGATTTTATCATTTGATGAAATAAAAGTAAGTACAATTTTATGTATGTGTTTTTAATGTGGCGAAAGTGTGTAGTTGAAGTAGAATTAGATAAATAATTTCACCTTGAAACTAGAGTGGCTAATACCACTTACTTGACCCTAAATTTAGAGTGTATTATCCCTGATAACATCTTGAAATCTTGAGATAGAGCTCCCCTACCTTAAAACTGGTCATAACTTGTGTGTTAGCTTTGAAATGCATTGTCTTCCAGTGAAGGTCTTAGTGTGTAGCACGCCTGAGATGTAACCTAAAGAAATTGTTTAAATTATGCAGATTGATTCAGATGTGACTCTGCAATAGTCACAATAGTTGTGGTAGTAATTGTGGTGGCTGTTGCAGTATAGAATATGTAATGAAGTTTCAAACCAGATTAGGTGGAAGAAGGTCAATTATTTCATTAGAAAAGAGGCACTGTGACTGTGGGTGTCAGACACTGGACTACTGGCAACAAGAGTAGAAGTTCAAATCTTTCTACATCTGTAATATTGTGTCCTATTTGGTGTAATAAATCATATAATTGTACTTACTCAAGTTTGCTCAACTGATAAAATTTATTCCAATCTACTTCAAGGTTGAATGCTTAGCAAGAGGAGGGAAATGTAGCTCCTAGTCTAGTGTGGAAAAATTATGTAAAACGAGAGATTTTTTTTTTATATTGGGATATAAGGGTATTACGATGTCAGGGTAGCAGCTTTTAGTGCTATACAGAACTGCTAAAATCTATGAGATGTTTGTATTAAATTATTGTGGTATTTCTATTTGCCATATTTTATGCCACTGACTCTTTGTATCATATCAAGTCTTATTTTGTATGGTTATTTACTTTTAAGATGTTTTCTTTGTTGATTTTAAGTTTGTTTTATTCATTGCTAATAATTATTCTCTTTTCACATTCCATTCATGAAAAAAAAAAAATCCCAATCTTGACAAAGGAGAGAGAAAGACGGCGTTCACGTCAGAGACAAAAAAATCGTAGGGTGCAGGATAAGCGTCGGTTGAAAAATCTTGGCCTGGCTCGTATGCGTCAGCAGGATGTGGTATGGAAACAGAAGGAGGAGGCGAAAAGATTGGGAAAAGTTAGAGAGAACATAAGGTTTGTTAAAAGTGCATTCACATTTAAACTGTTTAAGGCAGAACAGCATGATTTTGTGAGAAAGAAGTTTACTTCACACCTCCATGATACCAAATTCAGGGTCATTCTGCATCATATTGGACAGGTATTTCCTACCATAGTCTTAGGTTAGCCAATGCTTTCATAGATGGAAACTATGTTAAAAGCTGTCTGAAGGCTCAATCCTATTTTTGGTGGTAGAATTATTTTGTTGTCTTGTTTAAGACTACATCTGGTCCTTGGGTGCCTTTACCACATTACACACTTTTTCAAACTTTCAGGCCTGGTCTCTAATCTAAGGATAACTTCTGCCCTTCTTCAAATTGGTCTTGGAGACTCTGAGAAAGCACTTTAAATACTGCTATGCCTTAAAAACTTAAGTACTGTT
>JAOPUM010067828.1:0-10918 GCA_027568995.1 Octopus americanus | reverse complement strand
CCCCCGCCAGTGACCGCTGCCGAGATTGCCCCGCCTGCACCACCGCCGCCGCCATAAGCCGTCAAATAGGTGCCGAATGTCGTATTTCCGCCGATACCGCCAGCGCCACCCGCCGCGCCTGCCGCACCTTTCGCGCCTGCCGTTCCACCGGCATGGACGCCTACAGTAACCGTCCCGGCAAGGTCATCGGCTTTGAATACGCCGCGCACCCAGCAACCGCCACCACCACCGCCGCCTCCTTTGGCGACAACCGCCGTGGCCAGCGAAGCACCTGCACCGCCCCCGCCGCCTGCGCCGATCATTTCAACAATTACAACTTTTGGGGCAAATGCGGTCGGCTTTGTCCAAGTGCCGCCGCTGGTGAATGTCTGCACATCAGACTGCTGGGAAAGGCTGGAAGAAACCGGCGTACCTGCAGAGTTGAGGCGCTGCCAGCCGTAACCTTCGGAGAAGGTCAGCCCTTCGCCAGGCGCAAGCGTCGACTTGTTCAGGCGCTGCGCCGTCGTGCCGTCAGTGTGGATAACCTCGACGTCGGTCGTGACAGATGCGTGCGAATTGATAATTGACAGCAGCTTGACGTTGCGCACAGTAGATGCCGCAGGAGAGGCTACGATATCCGTGGTCGTCGGAGTGGTGATGTCCGCCGTGTTGGTGCGGTCAGGAGTTACCGTGGTTCCGAGCAGGTCCACCCACGATGCGTGGACCTCGACGTTCGCCGAGCCGGATGTGGTCAGGCGCAGTTTGTCAGAGGTAGATGCTAGATTGATCATTCTGTAGCCTCGAATTGAAGTTTGAGAGCGGTGTAATCGGTAATCGAATCTGCCTCGCCGCCTGACAGGGTTTGCGCGTAAGTCGTCAGTGATGCCGGGGCGGGGCTGTGCGTCCAGCTTGCGATTGTGGTCGTGCCTTGCCGCAGGCGCACAGTGACGCCGCCAGCCTCGGCAGATAGCCTGTAGCGCACGATATGACCCGAGCTGGAGGCGGGATCGCTCAGTGAGCCAAGCGCCACTTCGCAGGTGCTGGCGTTGACCGTAGTGATGTAGTCGGCATCACTCGCTGCCGTTTCGTCAATGCAGGCATACAGATCCGTTCCAGTCGACGGCAACCACGTCCCGCCAGCCACGTCGCCGGTCGGGTAGACAATTTGTGGCTGCGATAGGGATGCGAGGATCGACCTTCGCCCTTTGTAAATTTGATACGGATTGCGAAACAGATCCTCAATCTGCGATTTGGTAAGCTCTCCCTCGAAAACAACGAAATCTTGAATTACTCCATCAAAATATCGTAGAGTTGCGCCGCCAACGCGCGCGCCTATACCATGATTTCCGGCGGAAGGAGTAACAACACTTCCAGTTGAGCTGGTTTGAGTGAGCAATACTCGGTCTTTGTAAAGAGAATAGCTGCCGTTTCTGTGAACGCAAATTAGGTGCTGCCATCCGGTTACAGCGTCGCAGACTTCGGAATGAGGCGCTGACTCCGAATTAAGAAGCCATCGGTTAGGGGATGTTGCGCCGGCAAGCAAAATGGCGGCATATGATGATCCGGATAGCGAATACGGAACAAACCCGCCAGCGCCCACATCGTCGACACGCAAACGCACTGACACGGTAAGCGGATATCCTTTGACAATATCGGTCGTCGGCAACGTAATGTACTGGCTGCTCCCTGGAACGAAATCGCGACCGACTCCGTAAGGCGTGCCTACAAGCGTCGACCCGTTATTTGTTCCTGGTTTTCCTCCCGCATCATTGGTCAGCAGTTCTCCGCAGCGCATGGCGAGTCTAACCAGATTTCCAAGCGGGTTGGCGCGGTTAATTTGCGCTGCGGACCCTTTCGGTTGTGACGTTGCGGGATTCCTGTGTACAAGCATAGCTTATGGCGCCGGCGCTCTAGATCGCGGCTTGACCTTCAGCACCCACCCGGAGCTAATCGTCTGCGCGGTGCCATTATTGTGGATGTAGTAGTCTGCCTCGAGCGGCACGTCTTGTGCATACAGCCAAAGCGTTTGCGCGGAAGTTGTGTTGTTAACGACGAAAGAGCCGACGACATATCCCGGACGGGCCGCCTCTGGGACATCAGTATCTGCCGTGCCGTCAATATTCAACACCCGAGCGTATAGGCTGATAAGCGTTCCTTCCGTCGGGGCTACAGAGTAAGTGACGGTTAGGGCAAATTCAGCATCTGGATAGCTCGACCCATCTGCGACGACACCATACGACGCATCATCGGCCTGTACCAGTGACCCGGTAGCGCATGATGCACCACTTGCTTCAAGCGTTCTTTGCGTCCCAACCTTGACAATCTCTTCGCCGGCCATGTTATGCGGTCCGAATCATCTGTGCGTCATAAGCTGAAATCGTGCCGTCAAAACTCGGAACCGATGGACTTCCTTGCGTTCCTGCCCCGGTGGCCAATGCCATCTCGGCACGGGTGCCGATGCGAGAGATAACCGACTTGACTGCTGCCCATCCGGCGCTTTGCGTTGCGCCGCTTGCGCCGCTCGGGACATTGAGCAGGGCATCCGATAGCCCTGCGCGTGTGGTTGCCTTTGCCGTAGCGATGCGCTCCTTGCCTTGCAGCATGATCTGGAGGTTGATCTGCTTGGCCTGACAGAGTAGCGCGCGATTAGTCCAGAGCGCAGTGCCGTCCGGGGCGTCAATAGGCGTCAAATTTGCCCATACAATCGCGTCAAAAACATCATCTGCGGGCGTATATTGCCGCCAGATGTATTGAGACGTTGGGGCATTCATCCAATCGGCTAGCCCGATGTCGTTTCCTTGCGCGATCAATGCTGACGCGGTTTGATCAGCATCTGCGAGTGATTTCAGCGTAGTGTATTGGGCAGGTGTCATTTTGGTTTCCTATCGTCAAAGTAAAAATCGTCGAATTCGAGCCGATACGGCGGCTCTGGGTCTTTCTGCCGCATCCGCTCCATGGCGATCCCGAAGAGTATGGCCACGGCGGCGGCGATGCACACGGCGAGCAAGACAATCCACCACAGTTCATGCATCTGCGTGAAAAAGTTAGCGGATATGCTCATGATGTTTTCCGAAATAGTGATCTGCCAGCGCCTGCTCTTTCGTTGCCCAGCGTCTGATCGAAACAATGCGATGGTGCACCACGACGTAGTGGCCAGAGAAAAACAGCCCGCAATCGTCTGCGCTCCATAGCCGGCCGCGTGGCGGGTGATACTCGATACTGCGAAAACTTCTCAGACCGACGCGCTCGGCATAGCCGAAATGCGGCAGCATCTGGAAGAACGTTCTGGACCGTCGAACCCAGGCGTATTGATGCCCGTGGCTGGATGCCCAGAGCGCCATGGCGACAATCCAGCAATTCAGTCGATGGCGCATTCATTGCCGCTAGGGATTGATGTCAGCACGGCTGACGATT
Organism: Octopus americanus; assembly: GCA_027568995.1. Classification (NCBI taxonomy): domain Eukaryota; kingdom Metazoa; phylum Mollusca; class Cephalopoda; order Octopoda; family Octopodidae; genus Octopus; species Octopus americanus. Next base: position 7,525 of record JAOPUM010067828.1, on the reverse strand, counting down.
ACATTGCGCCCGGACTGATAGACGCGCACGCCGTCGAGTTCACAGACAAGCCAGCAGACTTCCTGCGCGCCTTCCGTGCCGACGCCTTTGATGGCGCGGCGTTTGAACATCCGGCCACCGACAAGCGACACGGTGATATCGCCATCTGTGCCGACGTGATTTCCTTCCGCGTCGGTGGTGATTTCATGGACTTTATTCATGCCAATGTCATATTTCATCCCAAGAAAGCGTCAACGTTTCGCTTGGCGTGATTCCACCAGATGCGGTCGTCCCTACCGTCAGCATCATGACGCAGTGATCAGCTTTTTCGCCGGTGCTGGTGTAGGGGCCGGCACCGAGGGTAAGCGGTGATCCGCTGGTGTACGTGAATGCGTCGGCATAGCCCGCCGTCGCGGTGGCTCCTGCCGGCGTGGCATAGGCGGTGACTGCTTTGGCATAGAGTGTAACGCCAGTTCCAAGCCCATTCGCGCCGTCCATATAGACCTTGACGTTGGTGATCTCTGTGTAGGTGCCGCCAGACACGTTCATTCGCAGCCACTTCTCGAACGAGTAGTCGACGCCGGCGCCTGGTTTCACCATCGGGTTGCTTGTGTCGACGGTGCTGTTGTCGGCATACTTGAATCTGATATTCCCGCTCGTCTTGTCCGTCTGTGTTCCACCGGCTCCGTTTTTTTCGACTAGCTGTACTGTTGCGGCCATTGGGTTTCCTTTTTAGGCGTCTTCTTCGATCTGGGTGGCGTGGGCAATGTTTCCTGCCTTGTCGCGAATGATGGTTGTTTCCGTCTTGCGTGCCGGGAGCGTCAATTCGACAGATGCCGGCATCACGGTATTTTCGACGGTGATATTCGGCTGTGCGACATTGACGACCGGAGCAGGATTGGCCGGGGCGTGGTTATCGACTCGTACCGCAGGCGCGGCGACATTGACAACCGGGGCGGGCTGCTCCGGGATGATGTTGTCGACGCGAACATCTGCCGGTGCGACATTGACAATCGGGGCAGCAACATTGATGACGTGGGATGGTTGCTCACGCACCGCCGCAGCAATTGCCGATACGCCAGCTTCGAGCCGCGCCGAGTTCTGCTCTTGGTGCCGTTGCATGATTTCGGCGATTTCACGCTGGTGTTCAATCTCGGCAAGCGCTTTGCCGTTGGCCTGCGTGTCGGCGCTGGCGTCGGCAGTATCAACGGGTGAGACTGGCGGCACGGCGATGACGTCGACTGTTATCCCGAGCGTTTCAAGATGTTTCCGCTCGTCGGCAATCTCGGCGAAGATTTTGTCAGGATCTTCGCCCCTAGCGCGGATGGTTTCGGAAATGCTGGTGATGCCAGCAGAAATTTCCGCACGCGCCGCGTTGACGTCTTTGAGCGGGTCAACCCACTGCCGACGCGGGGGAGTCCACTTGGCCATGGCCGGCGCAGGGGTGCGGATAGCCTTGACGGCGAATGCAGTCTCTGCCCAGCGTTTCCAGATCGGCGCCAACATCATCGGGACCAGCACATGCCACTGGAGCATGTCGACCGTCTTGTAAAATTCAACGAGGCCGGCGCGAATTGAGGAGTAATTTACGTCCGACAGATCGCCAGTCATTTGCTCGTAAGTGATCCCGATGCCCGAAGCAATCGCCCGTAGCTGCGTCTTGGTATATGCGCCGTAATCGCCGCCATTGGCCGGCGCACCGAAGCGGATATCCTGCCCTGGCTTGAGATACTGGATCAGCCCCGCCCCAAGCGTTTCGATCCGGTTCCCGTTGATATCGGTAGTGCCTTCAGATAGGCTGACGCCATTGTCTTCGGTGGTGACAATCGCCGAGAAACAGGATTCGATTCCCTTGCGGACTAGCTCGGCCTCTTCGTAGTCGTCAAGGTCCCGCATCTTGAGCAGGATGCTGGACATTCGCGGCACGCCGCGAGACTGTCCGGGGCGCAACCGCTCGAAGATATGCAATACCTGATCGGCCGGGATCCGTTTCGATTCCAGCGGCTTCGATCTGTTCGCCACGTCGCCAGGGTGCTGGTTGTGGAGGTGATAGGCAACGCGCTGGCCGATGGCGTTGTATTCAATCCCAGATATCAACCAGCCGCCGCCGTTGACGGCTCCCGTCTTGGTGGCGTCGAGATAGTCCGGCTCAAGCACCTGCAATTGCAGCGGGACAAGTAGCCCATCTTCTGGCCGGCGTTCCCGGTAGCGAATCAGGCATTCGCCAGACTCGAAAACGCAGCGCATAACGAGGGCCTGTAGGCCGTAGAAGTCCAGCATGCCATCGGCGTCGCATTCTGTGGTCCACTGCTCGAATGCTTCCTTCGCGCTGCCAGCCTTGACGGTGATTCCCGTGCCAACCACATTCGCGACGTACACATCACGGGCGCGGCTGGCGTATGGGTTGTCCCGGCACAGTGAGCGGGTGCGATCCCGCAGCTTGACAGCGCTGCTAGCGACTTCGGCATCCGCGCTCGTGGCTCCGGTGATCCAGCCTCCGGTGCGTCGGCCAGTCTTCGCGCCTTCGTAGGCTCGAAGGTTCAGCGAGTCCGCAGCACGGGCGCCGGCGCGCTGTATCGCAGCACGGGCAACCTGGCGTTTCAACCCGGATTCCGGGCTGAACAGGGTGATCAGTTTGTCGAGTGCGTTCAATTCCGCACCCGCTGAACATAGCTCTGTGTGACCGGCGTCGCGATCGTCGCAGCGGCAATCAAGCCGGCTTCTATTTCGCGCTTGGCCTTTAGCAAATCGCTGATAGAGCGATAGGTGACGCGCCGGTTATCTATTTCGACGGTTAATTCACCCGTCGCGATTGCAGCCTCAATCGCCGCGAGCTGTGTCGTGGTATATGCCATTGTTTCCCGTTATTCAGATGCGCCAGGTACTGCCCGTCGTGATTGTGGCCAATGTGGCGATTGCAAATACACGAAGAATTGCAACTATCGACCTTTACGGATTCGCCAGACAGTCGTTTTGTTGACGCTGAAACGCTTGGCGATTTCCTCGTATGTTCCAACGGCCTCCCGGATTTCTTTTCGCAACATCGGCGAGCGCACGGCAATGTACACTGGCATGCCACCCCAATTCAGGCGCAGTGATCTGTCGATATCGGCGCGCTTGGGCTTGGGGATTTTCACGTGTTCCGAAACAGTGTCGATAACGGACACGATAAAGTCATCTTCTTGCACGGGCGCGAATCCTTTCATTGAGTTCTGCCGCACGGGACGCGAGCAGGTTTGTCGGTACGGATGGCGAATTCTTGCCGCTCGCGGATTCTGAAACAGTTGCGGCAGCCCGCAATTCGAGGTTGATTCCTGACAGGCGTAGGGCTGCCAGAGCGTATTTCCAACAGTCCAAGGCTTCGTTGCGTGGGCGCGTCTGCACCCACTCGGCGTAGGGGCGGGTGCCACGCATCTTCGTCACCAGCTTTTCTGCGGTGAGCTGTGCGAAGTATTCGTCATCAAAGCTGGCATCGCTCGGGAAGTGTATATACGCCGGTCCGGGCGTGATGATCTTCAGGCGGCTGTAGATCAGCGCCTTTGCCTGATCGTCGCCGATTAGATGCACTATCAAGCCACGCTTGATCTGTCCGCGCAGTCGCTGGCGGCGGGCTTTCTCATTTTCCACAATCGGCACGTTCGGCCCGGCCCGCCCCTTGACTGCTACGGCCCATCGGCGCGGCTCGCAGAAGGCGTAAACCATGCTGGTGTTGTAGCCGCTGTCTATTGCGACAACTTCCGGCGCCCAGAACCGCAATTCTCCGTCGAGTTGCATCCACACGTCAGGCTGTGCCGTGTCGCCGGGAATGATGATGTGATCCATGGTCCACGCCTCTTCGCCGTCTCCCCAATCGACCACGGTGACCTCAATCCGGTCCTTCTGTACGTCGACGCCTGCGGTGCGGGCAAGCGCTTTTGGCTTTTCGTCGTATTCTTCGAGCCTGGTTATCAGGCCGGTAGCGTCTATCTGATCGCCACGTTCTTCCCAGACTTCGCCGAGGTGGGTATTCACGAACGTGCGCAACGTTGATGTTGATTTGACTGCTGTCAGCCACTCCTTGACGAGATCGGACCATGACGGACCCAAGCCGATAGGGGCATAGAGGGCGCTGATGTGATAGCCCCGCGTGCTGCGCTCCGGGTTTCCGGATATCCAGCGGCCCGCTGAAAGCATCGCCGGCTTGTTGTGTTCGTAAATTTCGCCATTGCAGGCGGCGCACACATAATACGCTTCGAGGTTTTCGCCTTCGCCTCGCCATTTGATGCCGTGCGCCGCGTCGCTGCCGCCCCATTCGAGCGCCTGTGTTTCTCCGCATCGCGGGCATGGAACGAAATAGCGACGCTGGTCTGACTCCAGATAGCCGCGCTCGATCAGTGATTCGTCTTTCACGGTCGGTGTGCTGATATAGAGCCGCTTCGGACGGGCGAATGACTTGGTGCGGCCTTTCGCAAGGGATACCGGGTCGCCTTCCTCGCCAACCTCTCCGGGGAAGCGGTCCAGGTCATCCATGATCAGGTAGCGGACGGAGCGCTGTGCGTAGCTGTTCGGCGAGTTTCCGCCAGACAGGAACAAGACGCCGCCGGGGAAATCGATCATGTCCTTGGAGTTGGCCGAATCACGCGAGCGCTGGCCGCCGAGCAGGTCGCGGATAACAGGCGTCTCCAACAGCAGGGGGTTCAGCTTCTGCGCTTTCCATGCGTCGCGTGCATCAAGTGTCGGCATGAGTACCATCACCGGAGCTGGTGCGTGGTCGAAGGTGTAGCCAAGGAAGTTGACTGTTGCTTCGGTAACGCCAACTTGACTTGATTTCATCACCCAAATATCTGTGACGCGGCTGGAGGCTGACAGGCAATCCATGATTTCGCGCAAGATCGGATTGCGAGAAGTACGCCATCGCCCGCGTTCGCCTGCCTGCTTGCCTGACAGAACGCGGTGATCGTCTGCCCACTGGCTGACAGTCAAGGCGCGGCGCGGTCTGGCTGCGCTCCAGAAGGTGTCTAGGCAGTGGGCTAGTTTTGCGGTCATTCGGCGGGGTCGACCGCAACAATTTTGACTGTCCGCTTGCCCGGAATAACCCCGGAATCTCTCTGGCGGCGCATCTTGTGCGCGATCTTGCGCAGCGTATCGTCGGCCAGATATCCTGACAGGAACGGCGCAGGGGATGGGCCGTCAATGTCAAGCTCTGCCGTCCATCTAACCGGCGACCAGTTGCGGGAGAACAGAGCCAGGGCACGGTCAGCCCGTTCACTGGCCAGCTTTGGGGAGAAGCAGATAGCATGAATTGCTGCGTCATCATCCTGCGTTGCGCGCTCTGCAACTACGCTGCGCAAGTGAGACCACGGAGTCTCCAGCGTAAAGCTATGGACAACACGCAGATTTGGCCGGTCCAGGATAACTGACGCTCGGCGCTTGCTCCAATCTGGATGTAGCGCTACCCCCTCCCATTGCATCGGCGTTGCCAGTGACGGCCTAAACGGCGTTGACTGCAACACGAAGATAACTCTGAATTTCGGATTTGCGCGGCTCACGGTGTCGACAAACTCCTTAAGGTCGGTGTCTGTCTCTCCGGGAAAATTGCAAATGTTATACACCATCAGGGTCGTGGCATTAGGTCCGTAACTTCCCATCTGATTTATTCCGGCAACGATGTCATCGTTACTTATTCGTTTCCCGTACAGATAACGCAGTCTCTCGCTTGTGCCATCTATTGCCACTCTAACGCGGCCGGCTTTCTTTGGCCAGGTCAAGAGTTGCGGCCAAGTAACTTCAGGTGATCCGCCTCCTGTCAGCATCGATTGCGAGTAAACGCCACCGTTTGAATAGCTGGCATCGCTGCCCTTATGCTCACGCGCATAGGTGTAATGGCAGAATTTGCACTTTAGTGGGCATCCGGTAAATTCCTCGACGAAGCCTTCTACCTCGTGCGCGTAGAGTGCGCCCTGTGAAATAACCACTTGATTGAACTCTCGACAGTCCATTATTGATGGATGTGTTGGGCTGCCGCCGTCAAGAAGCGTACGCACAATACCAACTACCCATTCATGCGCACGCCCGAATGCTGCATAGTCGCAATAACGGCGAATAGGGGTAGGGTTTTGCATTCCGAATCCTCCTATCAACACCTTGAAGCGCCTGCTTTCTGGTTGCCACTCCGGCCGCAAAGCAACTGCGGAATAATAGGCATAGATATCGTAGGTGGATGTCAGACTGACAAGCACAAGCGGAACAGTATGTGCGGACTCCGGGGTTACATACCCGACTCGAATACCTGAACGTGTCAGTGTGTCGATAATAACCTTGGCGCCAATATTATCGTTTCCGTCGAAAGAGTTATCTTCGCGACGCTGCCGCAACGGCTCATATACAAGAAAGGCGCAATCAACATCAATCATCATTTGCCCGCGTCAAAACTACATCCACATTTTGGACAAGTCGCCAGTTCATTAGATGGTTCTAATGACCCGTGTTCTGGGGAGTTTCCAAGGTCTCCAGACATATCAAGCATTTTTTCTATCTCGGCCAACTGAAAACCAATCAGTGATAAATCAAAATCATCACCGCGCAATTCCTCAAGCTCAAGCGCCAGCATTTCCTCATCCCACCCGGCATTAAGCGCCAGCTTGTTATCGGCGATGATGTATGCCCGCTTTTGGTTTTCCGTCAGGTGATCCAGCCGAATGCACGGCACTAACTTCATGCCGAGTTTCCGCGCTCCGAGTACCCGGCCATGCCCAGCAATAATCCCGTCTTGGCCGTCGATCAGTACCGGGTTGGTAAAGCCGAATTCGCGGATTGACGCCGCGATCTGCGCCACTTGCTCATCAGAGTGAGTCCGGCTGTTGCGTGCGTATGGGATCAGCAGGTCAACGGCAATCGTTTCAATGTTCATGGCTATCCTCTGGTAATCGTTTTCTTCTGCCGCTCAATTGCCAGCCCGATATCTTCCAGTACGGCGCGGCAGGCGTCTGTCAGCATGGCGTGAATCTCATGGATGTCCGTCTCGGCACACAGTACGGGAGCGTTTTGATCGGGAAAAGAGTCCATAAGGGAGCGAACCGTCGCGCCGATGAATCGCAGGCAGGCGTCGACGTCCTCCCGCTCGATCAAATTGCCGATCATCGTCTCGTATTGAGCCTTCGCGGTGAGCGCTGCGTACTTTTCCCGGACGGCACGGGCCGTCTGATAGCTGGCGCCGACGCTTTTGAATTCTCCGTCGGTTGAATCGGCTGCACGTTTCTCTGAACGGGCGCGTGCATGCTTTGCAGTCATGTCCGAGCGGTTGCCCTGCGTCTCTTCGATCAGTTTCAACGATTCCGCAACCTTTACCCGAGCATTTGGGCCAGTTCCCTCGAGAATTATTCGGCCGTCCGTTATCAATTGCGACACCCGGCCCCTCGTAAAACCAAGGCGCGTGGCAAAATCCGTCTTTGTGGATAGGTTTGGATCGGTCAAAGTTTGGCGTTTTGTTGGGCACAATTGACGATAGTGATTAGCTTTAGTAACTCAAAACTTCATAGCCTAGATTTATCGCGCGGCGGGAATGACC
>JAOPUM010063374.1:0-11036 GCA_027568995.1 Octopus americanus | reverse complement strand
GACTTCACATAAAAAATCTTGCACAACAAATATTTAAACGTATATATATATATATATATATACATATACATACATACACACATGTATAATATGTATATGTGTGTAAGTAATTATTGATGTAATTAGGTTGTAATGACCCAATTATATTTTTTTTAATTAATCTGATTATAATTATTTTTTTCCTTTCCTCTTTCTATAACTTTCAGGCAACACCATGATGTGGTGGCTTCAATGCTGGCCCAGGTTAGTTAACAAATACATAATTATATCTTGTCTTTAATATTCAATATTAATATCATCAAAATACCAGTGAAATTCTGCTGGGTGGGTTTAATCAACTTCACTGCAGCAGCCTTTAAACGGCAGGTCTTGGGTCTGTGAAGAATAATTATATTGGTGATAACAATGATGACAGTAGTAGTGGTGTTGACAGTCCAACTGACCACCACTGCTGACAGTACTATCTTCAATGGTCAGACAAAACAAGGTCATTATGAATTCAACCCATATATATCAGATTATATATACTATCATCATCATCATCATCTTTTAATATCGCTCTGTCATGTTGTATGTGTGTGTGATATGTTATATATGTACATTGTTGGTGTCGGCATTTTATCTTGTGTCCAATAATTTATTTGGCTTCTTTTGGCTACTTTTTCCCCTCTGTACATATGTATTAATGTCTATGTATGTGTGTATATATATATATATATATATCATCATCATCATCATCATCGTTTAGCGTCCATTTTCCATGCTAGCATGGGTTGGACGGTCAATATATATTTATATATATATATGTATGTATATGTTTATGTACACATAGAGTTATTCGTACCAGACACATTGCATGCTGAGATTATGCAACAGAGAAAAGTTAAAAGTCCTTGTCCCCAGCAACAAAGCTAACTGAGGGTACGCTGCACTCAGTCCCTATTGCTTCGTTAATCCATTACCATCAATACATGATGAATCAACTTCCCTTGTCCTCTCCCTACCTAACTCAATGGATTAACTACCCTTACTGTATTTGTCTACCTAACTTATTTACCTGTATTTGTATTAACATTGCATTGCATGAATGCCAGGATGCGGCACCCTCCACTGCTGGTGGTGACAATACCTGATTAACTCCTATTTACAGGTGTCCATAAACAACCTTTTCAGATGCTGATAGCTGCAGTCAATGTAGGCACAGCAACAATCATCTCGTCCTATGCGCTCCTCCCCACACACACACAGACAACTGGGTCTGCCAAATGAACTGAAGGGCTACTTCTATGACACTCTTCTGCTGGCCACTTCAAAGATAAATGACTGTGACCTTATCTTCGTGGCCAGTGATTTCAATGGATATGTTGGGCAGCACCGAGGTATCTTCCATGGGGGACGCAGATTTGGTTCCTGAAATGAGGGGAGTGCAAGGCTACTGGAGTTCTGTGGTGCAAATGACCAAATAATCGCAACACTTGCTTCAGAAAGCTGGCCAGCCACTTGATAACCTATAAATCCAAGGTACATGCTCACCAAACTGACTACATTCTCACCCAAAAGCAGGATTCATGTCTGCTCATAAATGCAAAGGCCTTCAATAGAGAAGAATGTAGCCCACAGCATAGGTTACTCATTAGGGAGTTCAAGCTACTGGCTTGAAGGATTCCAAGAAGCAAGCCAGTTTGGAAAAGAAGAGTATGGAAGCTGAAGGAACCTTCAATTAGTCAGAAATTTAGTGATGTCCTAAATGAAGCATATAATGGGAAGGAGGAGGAATTTCAGACTTGCAGCATTGAGGATAAGTGGAAGTTCCAATGGGACAACTTGCTGAGAGTTTCAGACCAAATTTGTGGCTGGTGCAATGTCCCAGCCAGGCATAGGGTGATGTGGTGGTGGAAAAGGGTAATTGACAGGGACAAGGATGGGAAGGGTGGTGGCAGCTGGGAGTTGTATCTGGCAGTTAGAAAGGAAGCTAGGAAGCAGGTATACTCAGCCATGAGTGAAGCAGAAAGGAAGAAGTTTGCCAATGTCTTGCAATGTGAGGAGCAGAGATTTGAAGTGTTTTGGCTTGCCAAGGAAAATTGTGATGTTGTGGGAGAGAAGTGTGTTCACATGGATGATGGCTCCGTTGCAGTTAGTGACTCTGCAAAGAAATAGGCTTGGAAGTGCCACTATGAAAGGCTCCTAAATGTAGAGAACGCAAGAGAGAAGGAGAGGCTGTCTAAAGTGGATCCAAGAGATCTGTTTGTTTTTTTTAGTTGTTCGAAGAAAAGTTCATTTCTATGTTTTCGTTTCTCATTGTGTTCGTTTTTTTTATGTCTTCTACCCATATATGTATGTATATATATATATACATATATATATATGTAGGTATGTACATATATTTATGTATATATGCATATATTTATATATTATATATATATATATATATATATTTTCAGTGGCAATTTTGATTGTTATATGAATATGTATGTGTGTATATATGTGTGTGTGTGCGATTTACATCCATAACGTTAATATATTTATGCATCTGTATGTACAGTGATGTAAGGATGTGGACACTAACCAACTCCCCCGTTTTATGGATCCCTTATTAACATAGCAACATGAAAGGCTTACATTAAGTATACAATTCGTCTTTACTAGATTTGATCTGCTAATTATATTTTCACTCTTGTTCTAGTCCCCTAAAACATACTATATAGTGAGGGATAAATGAAGATGAGGCTGAAACAATCTGTTTATGACATCTTAATAGATTTATCATGTCCCTAACAAATATCCATAGCGTGTTATAGAGGGACCTTACAGAAGGTTGACTACACTAACAAACATCAAATGTACATGATCAGGTTGATCAAGTACCCAGTAGAAGACAGCAATGTCACATCCACCCTAATTTTCATGTACATTTTCAATTTCTATTTTTACTTCCACAAAGGATTCAGTGAAACTGGATATTGCGAACAATCGTAAAAGAACACCCTTACTGGAAGCCGTGTCTGCAATCCACATCGGAATAGTCCACAAACTAATCACGTGCGGTGCAAATATGAATGCCATCGACAAGGATGGCAATAATTGTTTGCATATTGCAGCAGAGAAAGAGGAATTTCGTTCTGAGAAGGAACATATTCCAATTTTAGATGAGGTAAGTTTTTAAAATTGTTTGTGAATGTGTGTGTGGTTGGCATTAGGAAGGGCATGTAACCGTAGAAACCATGCCAAAACTGGCAATTGGACCCTGAGCTGCTCTGCAGTTGGCCAGCCCTTGCTGAACCATTGAACCCACACCAGCATGGAAAATGGACATTAAATGATGATGAGGAGGATGAGTAGAAGTGTGAGCTTGTGTGTGTGTGTGTGTGTAAGATAAAGAGAGAGAAATAGAGAAACGGGCAGACATTGCTTGCCATGTCTATTCACTCCCATCCACCTCTCTTCCATTAGTATTAAGTAATCCAGTCAATCCAGATAACCCTAGTTATATTATGTAACTAACTATATTCCATCTCCTTTCACCCTCGAAGGCATGCTCTCTCCACTGTAAAGGAGGTAACCCATCTTGTTGGCTATATAAACACAGCCATCACAGTGTGAAGGAAAGGTGACCAATGACAAAGAGGAGACATTCCCAAATAACAATGAAACAGGGAGGAGGAGAGGTCTGTGTGACATGATAGACGATAACCTTTATAATGCTGGTGCCATGATAAATGCATCCAGACCATTCTGTGAAGAATTCTTCCCGAAAAGACTCTTTATCACACTTCTTGCACACAATGTGTATCCACTGGTTTCCTGTAGACATGTCATCACAATGTTGAATGTTAGAACACTAGAGAACGGATACAATGAACGAAGGTCCTTGGTGTGTTTTCCTGTATGTAGGTTGTGTATGTTCAACTACATATTTATCTGTCTCTCTCTCTCTCTCTCTCTCTCTTTCTGTATATATATATATATATATAGATATATATATATATATCTAAACAAATGCATCAACATGTATCCATCGGGAGATCTGATGGTATATATTGTCTACTGTTTCAGAATTCAACCGACTCTTTGATTCCCGTATAAATAAAGGTCACTACTGATGTGTGACTCTATTTCAGACATTTGATGATCATATGTAAATTGTAGTAATGTCTACTTTGGTGAGAAGAAGCCACTCTTGCAGTCAGCTACCCACCCAACTGGAATTGTCTAACAGTTTGAGCAGTTTATTAACTATAATGTGTTGGTGTGCTGCCTCAACTGTGACACTAATTCTTACTTCCTTTACTTCACCTTCATTATCCAAAGAGGTTTCTTTATTAATTAGGGAAACGTTGTTCTTTTTGGATATGTCTGTGTGCTGTTGCTGTTGTTGTTGTGTCTGTTCTAAGTATTCTCAGTTCTCATCTAACTTGTTTGCTGTCATGCTGTTGTGTTATATTTATATATACAATACTCCTCCATATTTCTTGTGTGATGGCCATTTATGGATTCACCAAGCTAGTTGAATAGATAGTTTGGTGTGTTCTAATATTTGTGATGTTTGTTCCATTATATTCCATATATTTGACTTGATGCTATGATTTGGTTTTAAATTGTTTTTTATTGAATATCTTGTGATATTTGTGATTGGCAAATGATTATTTACGCATTAATTACCAATAAACTTGATGTTAATCAGTAATGTTTGTTCTGTTTAATATAATGACCATATATATAAAATATGTCATAATGTTGAGAATAGACTAAAAACAAATGAAAATGGGAAATGGATTCAATTAGAGATGATGTCGGAACTTAATATTGTGCAATCAGTTTAAGCGCTGGAGATACAAACTATTTGTATACGTAGTTGAACTGTTGTGTAATTTGGGTATCTACGAAGTATATTTGTGAAATATTGTAATCATCATTTTATACTTTGTCATTTGTAGTGCTGTGCTAAGCTTGGGTTGCCGACCGAAAAGAGGCTCTCTGGTGTAGCAGTCGCTGGCTATCTAGCCCACCAGGGGGCCAACTTGTACACGAAAAATAATAAGAATGTATCTCCATTGGACCTCATTGGGGATGCAGATTTGAAAGAAAAATTTAAAGAATTATTCCCCCCACAAAAGTAAGTATTCGTTGGCAGTGACAGTTTATTTTCTATTTTGTATATAATCATGTTTATGTTTGTTTAATTTTAATTCTACCAATACATTATACTGCCATAGTGTCTTGATCAAAGGCCACACAGCAATAGTATGAAGAACAATAAACAAAATGCAGTTGTTATGTGATCCAATGAAGAGCACTGTTTTGGTTGGTAGTTGTACCTCACTGTCTACCACCACCCATCTACCTTTCTTAGTTCCCTATTTTAAAGATTTGTGACCAATAAGAAAATGTAGAACTAAACAGTGAAGTGAATGAACAGATTTTGAAGTTGTTACATAAAAACAAATGGAATTTATCTGTCTACCAACATGTTCTCTCTCTTCTCTGTTCCAATCAGTTCATTATTATGAAAGGTTTCGTAAGAAAATAAACTACACACCCAAACAGTGTGTGTATATATATCATCAACATCATTATCATCATTGCTTAACGTCCATTTCCATCCTGGCATGAATTGGATGGTTTGAAAGGGAGCCCGCCAGAAGTCTACACCAAACTTCTGTCTGTTTTGGCATGCCCAGCAGAGTGGACTGAGTAACACCAGCGCAGGCGAGGCCAGTTTTGGAATGGTTTTTACAGCTGGATGTCCTTCCAAATGCCAGCCACTTTACAGTGTGGACTGGATGCTTTTTATGTGGCACCAGCACTGGCAGGGTCACCAAGTGTATATACACACACACAGACACACACACATATTTCTGTTAATATTGCTAGAACACTGACACACATCTTCACAGAATAAAATTGCCAGGAAACATAAATCGTTCTGGTAACACCTATACCATTCTTAGTCTTTTAGGCTTCTTGGTCACATTAGACTCCTGTATTTCATAAGTTTTAGCTGTTACTTTGCCATATATTTGTTAGCTGCTGATGAACAAGACACATTATTCTCTGTGAGAATATGCATAACTTTCTTTGTCTGTTGAAATTCAGATATTGTCTTTAGATGTTGATTTCTGAACTGTATAAATATAGCTCTGTTTTATCCGATAGACAAGCATTGGTTGGACTTATTTATTAGCAAATAATCTTTTATGCAAATATTGTAATAACATAATGCATACAGAGCTGAGGTGTACTACAACTTACTGGGAAAGGGTAAAAGAGGGGATGGAAAGCAGTGCTTAGTCAAGTAAAGAAAGACCGTTATGAAAGCTAGGAGTACATGCACGATACATAGAATAAAACACAAAAAACAGAAAGGCTAACAGTAAAAGAGGCATAAAAAGGTACATCAGGAGTGTAGTGGTCTATGTAGCTAAATAGTTGAATGATCTCCCTTGCAAGAAAGCATATAGAGTAACCTCCCTTCACGAAGTTTCTCGCAGCATCTGTGTCATAAGATGTGATTCTTAATTATTCAAGTATCTTAGCGTTTCTCTTGGAAGTTTCTAGAATATCTAGCATTCCATTCATAAAAACAGCTTGCTAACCCTGCTCTTTGCTTCTTAGTCGATTAGACTTAGAGCCATTCACGTCATTGCTATGTCCGTCTGTTTCTCTACGCCACATGGCTGAAAACCACCACTTGGCTATTATTTCTATATTTCCTATCTCTGAACTTTCTTGTATAGATTATTTCATTCAACTAGATGCTACATATTAATTCTGTGTATCGTCATCGACCAGTAAATAAAATATATTTTTCCGTAGTAAATATATAGGTCTTGAATTTATTCTTCATCTCTTTATGAACTCTTGTAAATAACATACACGCAGCCACATCAACACCTTGTACTGGCTATATATCCTCGGTAAGAAAAGAATATTTTGAAGGATGCCGTATGCTGACAGCTAACAGCTGACTCAGGTGGTTTGTTGTGTGCTTAAATAATTCTGAGTGAGATAAAGTATTTCGTAAAGTCATGGGTGCTGCACTGTTTTTTATTTTAATTTTATAAGAATGTCTGCTGCTGGCTGAGATTTTGAATTCAAAAATGTTGCCAAAGTTGTTGTTGGCAAGATTATGTATAAACCTAAGGGATTATACCAGATTAGCTGCTAGACTTCAAAACTTTAGTGTGCTAATACCCAGAGAAACAATACATTCAGTATATGGTGACTAACAGAGAGTATTTGCCTGGTTTGGAGATCAGATTGAAGCAAAGGTATATAGCATCTAATAAGATGTCAATACCCAGAGAAGCAATATATTCAAGATATGGTAACTAACAGAGAGCATTTGCCTTGTTGTTCTTCTCTGAATAGATATTCTGGACAGGATGGGGATTCCAGATTGGAAATGTAAACTGTAAGTGTAGACGTATGATAGCCAGGCATAATTTTAAACTGATAACTTGACAAATTGACGGGCAGAGGTTTTACTGAGCAATACTTTGATATTTCTGATGATTTTTAGAAATGTGGTTCATGCATTACACATCATTGTTGACATTAATGTCACGGTCAAGTTCACCTGCAGACTTTTGAAGTTTGCTGTTCTGGAGAGAGTTGGTAAATTTTGGAATTTTCATTCCAAAGTGTATAGTGGTGCACCATTCTATGGCCAGCTTGAGTTTGCAATCAGCAGTGCATTGCTGCATTGTATCCAGGTCAGATTGAAGAAAGGATCTATAGCAGATAGTTGGCATGTATTTAGCTGATACATAGAAGGAGCAAGAGAAAACCAAGAGTAGTTCCTTGTAGGTCTTCTGTGTTGGGTGCAGAATGTTAGCTTAGTGTTGTGACTCTGTCTTTTCAACTGAGAATGTAAGTATTTTAAGCAGTTATATAATTTAGTCCTCGCACCCATTCCAGACAGTTGTGCCGTAATTGATCACTGTGGCATGGAATTAAAGACTTTGGTGAAGTTGATAGAGATAATATCCACCCATGAACCACCATCTGTGAAGAAATTCAATGCAGCAACAGTTAGGGATAAATCGAAATGGTTGGAGTTTGAATAAGCTTATGAGGGTTCCAGATGTTCCAAAATGTCTTCCTGTAGATCCATTAATTCTGTGAGACTGACTGGATGGTAATCAACAGGGGATGTCTGGTCACTCCCTTTTTGAACGGGGGAGGATAATGGCAACTTTCCATTAAACTGGGCTAAGTGTGAATTAGAAGAGGACAAAAAGCTGGTGCAGTAGAAAAAGGGTGCACCCTTTGAGAAGCAGATGAATAACACCACCAAGACAAGAGGAAGCATAATTGCACATATGCTTCAATTAGCATTGCGATATTGCAGAATTCAACAGGTTTTATGGAATTTGATCTCAGTAGCAGTGAAAACGGTACATTTGTCACTCCTTTAATATGGCAGGGTACCATGTTGCACCTTCTTCTTTTATCCCCTGTTCTTTTATCACGTCCAGCATCTCATCGATATTTCCTGGCAGTCTCTCACATATTCAGGCTTCTAAAACGTTTCTATGGCACCGACACTTATTCATGAATTAAGGATGGATGTGCTGAAGGTTAGTCTTGACATCTCCAGAATTGTAAAGTCGAAGCCAGTCAGGGAACTATACCTCAGTACAGTCGGAGTTCCAGGAAAACGAAGCAGTTTGGAGGTTATGGTGGCTTTTCTTTCTATCCATTAGAAATATTTTTGCAAGATTGGAGTATGATCAGAGTCACCTAAGGGTTCATCACTATTGAGGCTGATAATTTCAGGAGCAGTGGTAAATAGCAGATCGAAAGTGTTGTTACCTCTTAAGGGAGAGAGGACTACTTGGGATTAGTTTGAATCTAACATTAAATGAAGGAAATCGGTTGCATTTTGTGGCCAGTGAAAGATTTCCTAATCAATATTGGGTAATTGAAATCACAAGTATGAGAACATAGGTGACCATTTTCATAGATGCAGCTCTAAAAAGTTTCGAGGATGGTAAATGTTGATGTGCTTTTATGTCGCAGAAAAATTCCTCTTGTGACTGGTTTAAATCTTCACAAGCAATTTCTGAAAAGCTTGAGCAAGCATAGACCATCGCACCACCTCCAAGGTAATGAAAGAGGTCTTTGTGAAAGAAAATGTAGCCAGCCATGCTAAAAACACCATTGCACAGTAAAGAATGTGTCCAGGTTTAACAAATGAGATTGGAATCAGTACTTTTAACTTAGGAATCAAAAATAGTGAACTTTATTGCATAAACTGTGGGTATTTTTAAACAATAATTTGTATCTCGATTTAAATCTGTCATGGTTCATGGAAGAGGATATCCTCAGACCAGTTTGCATCCCTTTTTCATCTGGTATTGAGTCATGATTTAAGGGACCTACAATATGTAACTTCAGGTGTGTATCAGGTGGTGAATGACGAAGAGCTCAATTTATCACACCTGTCCTTATAAGAAGCTAAACAGTATGCACATAGCTCAGTAGAAGGTGAATCTAACTCGTTTGGGTTTTGATCCAATCAACTGAGGCAAATAAAATTGTTTTGGAGGAACACATCTGAAGTTGATAAGATGTAGATCAATGAACATGGACTCACCTATAACAAGGGGCAGGTTTGTATGCAGGGCAAACCTAGACTGAAGTGTTTTGCTAAAGAACTTTACACATCGCCTTGTCCAGGAATTGAAACCGCAATTTTACTCTATGAGTCCAAAAGCCTAACAACTTAGCCATGCACCTCACTCTGGTCAGTCTGGTGTTTCATAATATTCTGTACTGTAAACATAAAACAAACATGTAATATTTGTTAGAAATGAATGTTATAGGTGGGATGTGTTTTATGTTTTTTCCACAGATGTATGCTTTGTGAAGTGAATGAAGCCAGCATGGAGTTACAACCCTGTGCACATACTGTTTTATGTGAAGATTGTAGCAAAACTCAACTTAAAAGATGCCCCAAGTGTAAAACATGTATAGAAAGCAAAAGGAGAGTTGGTAAGAATATGATTTGATGATCTGTCTGTTTGTCACATGACATTATGGAATGGAATAATGTTGTATCGACCCAGATCTGTCATAATCTGACAGACGTATGATAAAAGATGTCCCAGGTGTCTTTTCTCTTTGATAGTATATCCATGACTACACCCACTGAATATTGTCTTTATCCAAGTAGGAAACCTGTCCCACATCAAAAGAGTACTGTCTGCAACATAAGACTAATACGTTTTACTGAAATATAAATGAAATATCAATAAATCTCCAAGGTCCCATCAGTAAACATCAACTTTTTATATTCAGTTGTCAGCTTTTATATGAGGTTAATGATTTATAAGTACCTTGGGAAACTGATAATTAAGGACAACAGTACTTCCTACAACATCACAGTCAGCTTTGTAATGTAAGAATTTCAATGACAAAATCTCAACTGAGAGTTTAAGGATCTGACTCTTAGCGAGTCTTATATATTCTTGAGAATGAATTCTAGTGTCCCATTTCAGATATAACTCCTTTGCAATAATGTGTAGATAAACAGTTTTAAGTTAAGGAGGTTTTATACAAATGTAATGTTTCAGGATACCTGTTATCACTTTCTGCTCCACCTGTGTAGAACTAATCATTGCTCACCTGGAAAAAGAAAAAGCTGCTTATTAAGGAGGATGAATGACATTGAAATATCTTCAGATCTTTCCTGAATCAGGTGGTATTCTGGTGAAGTGTGATGTGGGCAGTTAAAATTAAAGATTACCAACAGTAACATATAAAAATGAGGGCTGGGGTATGTTTATCCTTCCTGAAGCAATGTGTCATGCCTTTGTGGCCAGATCTTTGAAGACCAGATTGGTTGACACTGGAATTTAGCAGAAGATGAGAAGAATATTGGTTAGTGAAGGTTCGAGATGAGAGGACAATGGCATGTCATATGACCAGCACAGACATAACAAAGGAAAGACAAAACTAAGAGAAAAAGAGTGTTATGAAGTGATAACTAAGTGAGAGAATTTCAGAATTGTTAGATTAGTATATAGGATGTC
>JAOPUM010059134.1:0-10000 GCA_027568995.1 Octopus americanus | reverse complement strand
ACAGCTACATTATCCCACTGGTAGAGGATCGCCAGGGCTCGACCATATTCCAGCTGTTTCGGCCTCCGATTGAGAGAAACTGGGGGGAAACAGCGACCACACATGTTCACCGTCAAGGAATCGATGGAGAGAGGTCGCAGCCTCAGTGCATACCTGCGTGTAATCAGCTACAGCATGTCCAGTCGTTCGTTGAGCAGGTGTTGACAGCAAATGCAGCGCTTGGCCAGTGGAATGCATCCGTCGCACAGAGAGCGGAATGGCAAGCGCTCCAGGTCGGTTAGACTTGAAATGAGGCGAGGCACAACGGTCAGGCAGTAATATATGATGGAGCTAATGTAAGTGTTCGCCAAATCCGCCTGACCAGTTAAGGATTATTTTTTTTCTCAGCCTTTTTACTAGACTTCAAGGCACTTGGCTACTGTTTCTAGCACAGGTAGGTAGGAACCGATGGAGGGTACACGCGTCCTTGTTTCCCGGCCCTCAACATTTAGGATAGGAATAAACAAAAGAAGCCCCGGAATAACATGTTTGTTAAGAGACGGAAAGACAGTTTGTTTCATATGAGAAACAATGCAATTCTGTGGGTATTTAGTTGTTGTTTCTAGCATGATGTGAGTCTACTTATAGGATAATATTTTATAATTAATTCTAAAAGTGTCCTTCATATTTATACACATAAACACTACACGGAAATTGAAAGGTTCTTGTTTGTTATGTCTACCATGATGTGAGACCCCACCTGTAGTACAATATTCTTACAGATGCTTCGTCCTCAAGTGTCCTTCAATTTTTATACACATCACATCACAGATTTAAGGCCATGTGGTTGCTATTTCTCGCAATATGTGGGACCATATATTGTTCATTATATTTTAGAAATGGTTAAGTGTCCTATTTTCATACGAGAAATCCAAACCAATTTGAAGGCTCTTGCTTAATGTAGTCTAGCATGAAGAATGACCATATATGGCACAAATTCTTAAGGTGTCCTTCCAATTTGTATAAAAATCAACGCAAATTTTAGGGTAGTTGACTGTTATTCCTAGCGTGACGCAAAATCACATGTCGCGAATTTCTTTCCGTAAATCTTTCTTAAATTCTTGTTCAATACCCACAGTATTTAATTATATGAATTATGAACTACAAAATTAATTAATTTTCTTTCGAATCCAAATTTATAACTGTTTGAAGGGAGGTAATTCTATACCTTTCGAAGATAGTTGTAGCCTCCCTTGGAACTACGAGGTTTTTGACTGGGCGGTAGGGGCTGCTTTGTGTGTGTGTGTGTGTGTGTGTGTAACATTCGTGGTGGGAGGGAAGAAGAGGGGGAAAAGAAAAATATATCAGAGAGGGATAGCGAGAGGGGGAGGGACATAAAATGAAAGAAAAATGTTTAGTAAAAGAGAGAGAAAAGCTGAGAGAGAGAGAGAGAGAGAGCTAATGATAAAGAGAATGAGAAAAAGCAAGAGAGGTGGAGTAAAGTCGGGAGAGAGAGAGAGAGATTATGTGTGTTCGCCATCTAAATATTGCATAAGGGGAAGAACAACACAAATTTGTGACGACTTAGCTGTTATTTCCAGCATTATATGAAACCATATATGAAAAAAGTATTTTTATGGAATGCCTTTTACGGGGGTCGGCTGAAAGGTCCATAGGCTGACCAAGATTCTCTCACGGAAGGTGACCAAATGGGGTTTATTTTCCGATATAGTCCCCCCTTGAAGTCCCCACATTCCTTCTAAACAAAACAAGAACAAAGATCACTTTTCTCTCTGCCTCCCTTCTTCCTTTCTTTATCCCTTTTTCTTCTCTTTTCTTTCTCTCTCTTACCTTCTCTCATCCCTTTGGTGTTGCAGTGCTTGGCTCCGTTTGCTGAAGAAGCGCTCATCCTGTTGAGCAACAACAACAAAAAAAGGCATCGACAGAAGATATGACATCATCATCACTGCGATACTGGTTCCCAGTCAAATGTTACTTCATGTTGGGGATCAGATGGGACCAAATCAGGAGAATAGGGAGGGCGATTAACCTGTAAAAGCCAGAGTCACGCACGGCAACCATTGAAACGAAGGACTTGTGTGCTGGAGCATTGTCTTGATGAAACAATTCCCCATTCTTCAGTTTTCCTTGGCGTTTGGTCTTGAGAGCATTCCACAACTGCCTCAGGAAGTTGGCAAAGCACTCTCCATTGGTGGTTTTGGCCCTTTATTCCTCCGCCACCTTCTTTTAAAATCATAAAGCTGGCATCTGGAAATTGGCCCCTTGGGAAAAACTACAAACAGCAAACCATCCCGAAATATTAAAATGAAAGCCATCTTACAGAAAAAAACTAAACAAAACAAGAAAAAAGATCGCTTGTCTCTCTATCTCCCTTCTTCCTTTCTTTATCCCTTTTTTTCTCTTTTCTATTCTTTCTCTCTTACCTTCTCTCATCGCATATTTCCTCTTTTTCTATTTACACACACACACACACACAGATAACAAACCAAAACAGATTTCAACAAAAGAGAAAGTTTCCTGTAAAACTCAAATCTGACAAGTTCCAATGAATGAGATGAAAACACTTTTAACGAATTATCCAAAATTCTCACAAACTCCTTTCTTTAAAGCATAAAATCTGTACATCACTACAAACAGTCTATCTATTTATCTATCTCTCTGCCTCTCTGTCTATCTACCTATCGATATATCTATCTGTCTCTCTCTCTATCCATCCATCTGTGTGTGTGTGTGTGTATATATATGCTGTCTTGACCGAGCTAATTTTCTGTTAATGGTATATGAATGGTTATCTCCCTTTAGTTGAATGTCTCTGCGTTAATCCATCCGTGTGCGTAGTTAGGTGGGTAGGTATGTGTATACAGGGGTTGATGAAAAGTACCCGGCATGACCACTGCTGCAGAGGACTGGCTGGAGACCGAACCAGCTGTGTTCTTTTTCCCAGGGCTTAGAAAAACTGAAGGGCCACTGCAACAAGTGTGTGAATGTGAGAGGGGAGAATATGTTGAATAGAAATGCTAATGAAGTGATTCGTCTCTATTTTGTTTTACCTGAAGCCAGAAACATTTCAATACTCCCTCGTCTGTAGACACACATACACACACACACGCATGCACACATACACAAACGCATACATATACACGCACATGACAGGTGGACCCTTTCAGGCTGACCCGAACAGTGTTGGGACATGGGAGGACCAAATCAGGGAAATGGACCAGCTCCAGAGAAGAGGCAGAAGCTTTTCTGGGTGGAGGGGGAGAGATCTACAACCATAACCTCAGAAATCAAGCTCCTAATGTTAACCCAAAAGTCTGTAGAGCTGAAATACCAGGAAATGAGTTCAACGTCAGTTGTCCATTCTGGAAAGAAGTGGGACGAGTGGTTGTGAAAGGGGCCAGATCAGGATCAGCTCCTGTCCAAGTGGTGTACCTTATAAAGTATACAAGAAATGCCCATGGCTCCTTCAGAGGCTGTGGACACTATTCTGAAAGATCTGGACAAATGGTATCATTCCACCGAAAGGAAGTTTTGTGCTGCCAAAGGAAGAAAACTCATCAGCCATTAACAAATTCAGGACCATTCTCCTTCCTGAGTGTTGAGGGAAAAACCTTCTGTACTGACCAAAAAAGGGTGACCTCATACAATGAGTATATAAACACCTCTATCCAGAAAGGTAGGGGTCTCAGGTTTCTCGGGCTGTCTGGAACACAACCAGCTGATTCGGGAGGCCAAAAGAAGTAAAGGTGACATGACAGTGGTTTGGCTGGATCTGGAAAATGCATGTGGATCAATTCCTCACAGCCTCATCTATGCAGCCCTTGACTGTTACCATATTCCTCACCTGTTGAGGGAATAATCAGCAATCACTTTGGAGGCATCGAGTTATGTTTCAGAACAGCCCACTTCACAAGTCAGTGGCAAGACCTTGAGAAAGGAATCATAACTGGTTGCACAATCTCCCTCATTCTTTTCATCATGGCTGTGAATCTCCTTGTGTCAGCTGCTGAAAATGAAGGCCAAGGACCAACAATGGAATCAGGCAGCTGTCAGCAGCCAATAAGGGGTTTCATGGATGATATCACGGTAACAACTACAACCCATGTGGAGGCAGAAATGGTGCTGACCTCATTTGAACACATGGTAATATTCGTTAGAAAGAAGTTTAAGCCTCCCAAATATAGGGGTATGGTAACCAGAGGAGGTAAAGTAACAAACAAAATTAAGCTACAAGTGCAAGGAGAAGCCATACCATCAACAGAGGAAAATCTGATTAAATGTCTTGGAAAGATGTTTTAGAAGTCGCTCTGTCAGAAGCAATGTCACCAATTCTGTGAAGCAAGCAGAAGAGTGGCTGAGGAGGACTGAAAGATCAGGGTTTCCAGAAAAATACAGGGCATGGCTCTACCGACATGGACTAGGGTGGAAAGGAAGGTAAATAAATACCTCCAAAGATGGCAAGATGTTCCCTCAAGCTTCACTTCAATAGGTCTGTACATAAGATCTGAACAATCACAACTTCCCCTGTCATCTGTCGTGGAGGAATTCAAAGTAGTAAAATGTCATGTTGTAATGATGTTCAGGGAGTTGAAGAATGAGCTTGTCAGACATGCAAATATTACGACAAGATCTGGGTGAAAGTGGGTAGCTAGCACTATGAAATCTGGCAGTATGTATAATACTACTGCTGGGTGGCACTGGGTAAAATCTGAAAGTGGATGAGCTTCATACTGTTCTCTACTACGTCCCTAACAGAATACACCATAACTAAAGATATATATATATATATATATACACACACATTATTTACAATGCCCGATAGAGCTCCTACAGAAAATTTGTCTCTTAGGGAGAGCAAGGATTATCAGGAGGGTCCTAAACTCTTGAAAGACTGCTGAAAACTTGAGGATACCTAAGGTCACAGGTAGTAACCATAGTAACCATAGCATATCATAAAAACCCATGTAATTTATGCACTTTTTTTTCACAAAAATGAAAATAAATTTTAGGGGCTGCATGAATTACATGAGTAGATTGTTTCCAGAATTTATTTTGAAATTTCTTTTATTGGAAAAAGATGTACGAAACGTAAACATTTGTTCCGGAAGTTGACTCATTTAATGTCAGAATAGTTTTTTACAGAGAAAATAATGGCTTAAATACGCATAATGAAGTTGACTTCTGTTTATGCTGGACGGTATAATGCTTACTTTTTCTGTATAAATTTACTAAAACCATTAAATGGTTAACTAGTTTTTGAAGTCTGACGTTCATGCTGGTAATCACGGTCCGGGCCATATTTTACATTGCTTGGAGCTTCTATCTATCGCAATGGAGCACATATTTAATTTCTCCTTCACAGCAAACGATTCATAAGTTCTGCCCATACTGACAATAAAAGTAATGACAAATGTTTAAGTTTGCTTGACATTTTATAAGTGTGAAAGGGATTAAAATTTCGATCCTCCATATCAAAGGTTCTGACTAGACTCTGCAGAAAAGAATTCTGTTTCCATCATCAGTTTGATTGGTCACCTTCCTTTGTCGGTTGAGTAAAGTGTCATCCAAGCTGATGTTTATTGCTAATTAAACTTAATTTGCAACACTTTATCCGCTTTGTTTTTGTTGATAATTCTTATCAAAAACTTTTCCTGTGATCCTGATTTGAGAAGACATACAAAAGTATGCTAAAGATCGGACATAATCTCTCGTGGCCAAGAAATGTAAAATAAAGTTTATTATAAACAACACAAATACTTTGTAATTTAACAGATTTCAATGTGATACCTGTTAATTAGAAATTATTTTTATTTAAAGAAAATTTAATAAAATCTAATCATAAGTGAAATTATGCTAAATACAACTAAATTGAAAACCTTTTACCCCTGGCCATATTGGTAATTCTGAAAACTTTTGGGTGCTTTTTTTAACAATTTTTATCCTGGAAATCACCTGCATAAATTACACAGGTGCGCAAATTACATGGGTTTTTACAGTAATAATTTTACCTTGTCCTTACTCTTAGTGCAAGTTTTGAAGAGTGCAGTTCATTTTTAACAGCTATTTTTCCAAAGTTATAATGGAAGTGACAAAGGAGCATATTCGGCATATTTTGTTTTATGAGTTCAATCAAGGCAACAACACAACGGAAAATGCGAGGAATATTAATGCAGTGTATGGGGATTGGACAATAAGTGTAAGCCAGTGTCAACGGTGGTTCCAGAAATTCCGAGTCAGAAACTATAGCCTAGAAGACGAGTTTTGTCCTGGAAGATCTGTAGAGCTTGATGAGGACATCCTGCAAACCCTAGTGGAACAAAATCCCATTGTAACTGTTGAGGAGCTAGCAGAAACTTGGATTTGGTTACTCAACCATTCATCAACACCTGCGTGCCATTGAAAAAGTCAACAAATAGAGTCAATGGGTTCCTCACAAATTTTCCAAGTCTAATTGCACGCAGTGAGTGAATGTGTGCTCTTCTTTGCTGTCACATCTCACGAATGAACCATTTTTGGACTGAATAGTGACTGGAGATGAGAAATGGGTTCTCTATAAAAATGTATATAAAATAATGCCAAATCTGCGAAATCCATAGTTTACTGATTGGATCAACATATGATTTGATTCGATGTTCTACATGTAAAAATGACACAAAAATAATTTAAGAATAAACCAGCTTTATTTAGATTTCATAATGTCTTCAGAGAGAAATGATGTAAAAAGTAAAGATTATAGGCCACACAGTCAAGAAGATAAGTGATTGAGAAGACAGAGGGACAGATTCGGAGATAGAAAGACAGACAGGCTCTGACATACAGACAGATGGCTACAGTAGACAGGAGAGGGACAACACAAGTGACATGATGTTGGAAAATTTGCAGGAACAGGTGGGGAAGAGTGGGGCAGGCATGATGGAATACATACAAGCGTAGTGAATAAAGGATTTTTATTAGAAATACTACAGCAGTAAGTTACCACAATTATGTCGACACAGCAGTAGTTATATGTAAAATAATAGCATTATATTTTCTTTCCTTTGAGAATGCATTGATGATTATATAAGTTATCATAGAATGAACTGTGACAAACACTGCATCTTGGTTTTACAGCACATGTATGGCATGCCCTGCCTATGGAATGTAAAAGGTGATTAAACGGCTGGCATCAGGAAAAGCATTTAGCTTTAAAAGATTATTTCAAAATGGGGAAACAAAATGAGATGAGTGATTAGGAAAAGACGAGGGTAGGTATTGCTTCAGCGAATAAAAAAATTGTCTTGAGAGGTTTATCATTGTGTGAGGTAACGAATTTGGACCAATAATACAGTTGTACTTCCTAAGTGAATAGCTAAATGGGGAGATAATTCCCTTTTGTCAGGGAATGATTTCTCAGAGACATCACAATGCTGTGACTTTCCTCCTGTCTGAACACATTTGTGAGAATGTAAAACGTTTGCTTGAGAAAATGATACACCACAGATGTCACAGTGATATGGTTTATCTCCCATATGAATGCATATATGAGTAGTTAAATGAAACCTTCACGTGAATGATTTACCACGGATATCACAGCTATATTGATTTCTTGTATGAATATGTTTGTAACTAAGGTATTTAAATTACAGAATGATTTACTACCGATATCACAATGGTATGGCCTCCTTTGTGTATGAATATGTTTGTGTCTATTCAAAGCACCAGTTATATAGAATGATTTACAATGGATATCACAGTGATATGGACTTTCTCATGTATGAACACATTTGTGTTTAGTAAAGTCAGTTGAGAGAAGGATTCACTACAGATATCAGTCATAAAAGCTTCTCTGTATGAATGTGCTTAGATTTAGTTAAATGAGTATTTTCAGAAAAATATCCAACACACTGATATAGTTAATCCCCTGTATGGGTCCGTTTGTGTTTAGTTAAGTTACCAGACTGTGAGAATGATTTACCACAGACATCACAGTGATATGGCTTCAGACCCATATGAATACGTTTATGATTAGTGAGACCATCATTCCTAGAGAATGATTTACTGCAGATGTCACAGTGATATGGTTTCTCTCCTGTATGAGTACGTTTATGTTTAGTCAAGTGACCAGATTCAGAAAAATATTTACCACAGATATCACAGTGATATGGTCTTTCTCCTGTATGAGTACGTTTGTGGTAAGTCAAGTGAACAGATTCAGAGAATGATTTACCACAGATATCACAATGATGTGGTTTCTCTCCTGTGTGAACACGTTTATGACTAGTGACACCATCATTCTTAGAGAATGATTCACCACAGATGTCACACTGATTTGGTTTCTCACCTGTATGAATACGGATGTGCCTTGTTAAGTTGTGAGAGTCAGTGAATGATTTACCACAGATATCACAGTGATAAGGATTCTCACGTGCATGAATACATTTATGCATAGTCAAGAGACTACTTCTAGAGAATGATTTACCACAAATATCACAGTGATATGGTTTCTCTCCTGTATGAGTACATTTATGGTTACTTAAGTGACCAAATTCTGAGAATGATTTACAGATGTCTGATGTCAGGTATCTACCATACCCTGAACGTCTTGCTTCCCTGAGCATGGACATATTAAAGTTTAGACGTCTGGCAACTGGGTTGGCAGATATCCACAAGATTATCCACCATCTCTCCAACAACCTTGGGCACTTTTTTGAAATTCAAGTCCAGCTCTCATGAGTAAGCTTACAAAATCACTCAGCAACACAATACCCATGACTTTTGGAAACATATTTTCACACTCAGAATTGCTGAAGCATGGAATAAACTATCCAAATCAGTTGTCAGCTGTCGACACACTCCAATCCTTCCAAATGTCCATGCTTCCTAAACTTCACCAACTGCAGACCTAATGCCACCACTTCTTTTTTTTTTGTAGTGCACACGAGCACTGTATATAACAATTTCATTATTATTATTATTATTTAAATTCTGGCTGTCAAACTTGTCAGACTGAAACCCAATGGACAACTATATTTGGAGCATTGAAAGCAAAACTAATAAGTAACCTCACAATACTATAGTTTCACTGAAGGTTGCGCTACTACTAGCGAACAGTGGTCCCGGTGCACGCCAGTTAGTCATGACTAGTCAATCCTTACTTTGTTTTAAAAATTATTTACTTTGTGTAAAAAAAATTATTTATTTTGTGTTTTATTTACTTTGCTAGGTAGTCGTTGTAGGATTGACTACTCACGACTAGCTGGCACGGATACGCAACTGCGCGCACCGGGACCACTGTTCGCTAGTAGTACCCAGAACTACAGATACAATAAAGCTTTCCAATGAAAAATTTAAAACCGTAATTTGAGAGAAAATTGCCTACTACCTCTAGCAGGTTGAGAAACCAGGTAAAGGCTACGGCTATATCTCTTTGTTGTTCTTTAAAGCCCAGAGCAGACCTATGATAAAAGTTGTTTGCAAGAATATTAGGAATCCTATGACCGGTTAATGGAAAAGAAATACTATATATTATATGTTGATAAATGAAGAAAAGATTTTGTGTTTCGCGTGTGATGTTTTAGTTTATCAAATTTTAGTATCAATTTGTTTGGTGGTTGTGCAAGCTTTCTTTATTTGATGTTGTGCTACTGCCGTCTTCTTTGTCATACGAGTTATTTTCGGTGTGGTTATGAATTGCTCCTAGTTTTGTTTGTTTTAATTATTCTCGTATTTGAAGTCATGAAATGTAATTTCTTTTATTTTACCAACAAATGAAATACCTTTATGGAATCGTTTGACCTGTTTGAAATAACATTCTCTGCTCCTGCAGAACAACAACAACAATACAAAAACGATAAACAACAACAACAACAACATTTAAAATAGAACAACTATTGAAAATATATGATGAATATAGTGGGACTAGCAGCATAGCCCGGCGTTGCCCGGGTATGTAAGAGCCCCTAGTAGGCAACGACTAATCCCAATCTAGTCCTTTCCCTCTAGGGAACGAAGGCGCATGTGT
>JAOPUM010055056.1:0-22023 GCA_027568995.1 Octopus americanus | reverse complement strand
AACTATTTTTGATTGTATCTTGGCAATCTTCTCAATAGATGACTCCCCTGCTAAATTACTTCTGCTTATATGGCAGATAAAAAATGGAAGCGTTGGATTTCCAGTTGCAGTTCTTATTGCCGAAATAACTGATTCCAAAGCGTTTTCATAGATTGTTTCATTTGAGCCAGATAAATTCACCCAAGTTGCGTCTGTCTGACCTTGTGACCAGTCTATAAAATCAATTGTGTATGTCGCTAAATATGAAATTAAATCTCTAAGCAGTGGACCCGCAGTATCAGGAACAGCATCTAACACACCAAAAGGAGAAGTTGCGGAGTTGTCTTGAGTATTCCACCAATAATTACCAGCCGCCACTTGAGCGGGGCTTGATTGGTCAACCAATGCAGAACCACCAGAGGCGGCATTAATGATTCTGGTTGTGTAATTTGTTCCAGTTTTAGAAGTTGCATCAGATGCGACTTGAGGCGTTCCAGTATAATTAACGATTGAGTTGGCGGTACTATACCCCATTTCAGAGCGCAACTTACTGACGTATTCCGTGTAAGCCCTAGGCGTTCCGCGAGCGGCCTTGTATTCGCTCAATGATTGCCCCGCAAGCATACCAGACAGTTTTGCAGGAACACCCCCACCCGAAAAGCCCCCTAATTTCAAACCTAAACTTAAACCTAATCCCATTTATTCCTCACAATGCTTTTGACGTTCTAAGTCGTGCGCCAAAATCTGGCCTTTTGTATCCTCTGTATCTGCCCTGCTTGCGGTGATGACTTTTGTCCACTCGCAGCCGCTATCAATAAAGCTAAAATCTTTAGTCGCGCATCCAGCCACCAGAAACAAGGGCATCATCAATATCAGAATTAGACATTTTATTGATTTTTGCATCGGTTTTATCCCTTGAACTTCTTATTTGCTTATATTGCTCTAGTTTTCCGTTTAATTCAATGATTTTGGCTGCGTCCGCTTGCGCCTGCACGTCCGATTGGCATTCTTTGTATATCGAGTGCCTTAACCAGAAGAACGCGCCAAACACGATTAAAACGGCAAAAACAATCAGCCACGTTTTGGGGGATAGGCCAGTGAAAAATCCTAAAATAATCCTAAACAGCCCCATCGTTCTTTCCTCCGCGCTTGTCCAGTCCTTTGCTGACCAGATATGTGCCCGCGTAAGCCCCGAGATACATTGAAAAATATCCCTCGTTCATGCCGCCCATGATTGTCAGCTTCCCCATGATAAGGCTGGTTACAACAAAAGAGCCAGCCATCAAAAGGCGGGATAAAGACAATGCGCCCGTTTCATCTTTGAGAAATTCTAGCGTTTCCAAAATTGCCACCATTTCCTACGATGCTCTTTCATATATGCTTTTGTGATGCAACGGCGGATAATCTCTGCCTGTGAAATATCCTTACCCTCTATCCGAGTGCGGTATTCGCTTGCGGCCTCAACTTGTGCTTTTTGTCTATCTGTCAGCGTAATGGTTATGCGGTGTTCCATGCTATGCCTCGTTCGTTGAGATTAAACCAGTTGGTGCGCGGAATATGCGCTTGCAGCATTTAGGACAGGCATTCATAGGGGCGCGGCGGGCAGCAACTAAACGCTCTTTTGGGATACGGGTAATGCACACAGAATTGCCCTGATTGCCACCAAGGACATGATAGGTGTTGTGGTCTTCCCCGACATACAGCCCAACATGGCCGCCACCTGCGCGGTCAAAAACAAGAATGTCACCTAGTATAGGTTCGCCAGTTATAGGGTCACCCCATTTAGCGAATGACTTAGCGCGGAGCATATCGAACCCATCGGGTGGTTGGTATCCTGCACGCTTTCCGCAAACCGAAATAAACATAGCGCACCACGCGATTGAATCCGCTCTGTAGTATTGCGTTATTGTTGAACCAAGCTCTTTAGCCCACTCAAGAATAATGGGATTATTTGCCGCCCCGTCGAATTCCTTCGTGCCATAAAGTAAAACCGCCTCTTTTAAAAGCGGGTGCGTCAGGCATAAATTCAGATCTGCGTAGGCTTGAGGAAGTTTTGTGGCCATTTTTACCTCTTAAACGGTGGGAGTTTTAACTTGTTGATTCTGAAAAGCGGTATAGGTTTTGAATGACCGATTCGAACAGACTTATATTCTGTATTAAATTTCGTCTGGATTTCTTTCATTATTTCCCCCACAGGTGGTCGTAAACCCATGCCAAGCCAGCCAGAACAGTAACAATCGCGCTTCCTATCCACATGACAGCACGATAACCACCGCGCCCCATAGCAAGAATGTCTTTCAGCTCACCCAACTCTTTCGAGATAAGTTTTTTAACGGATGAAATTTCAGAGAGAATGTTTTCTTCAAAAATTATCTGTCTTTTTTCAAGCATGGTCAGCCTCGTTTCAAGAACAATAACCCTATCGCGTGTGTCATCAGTCAAAATAAAATCCCCTTAAAAAGAAATCGCGTAACACAAACCAAGCAACCCGCCAACAATCGGCTCCGAATACGCCCATGAATCTGATTTGTTCAATCTATAATAAATTTCTTGAAAAATAAAGTGTGCAGCGACAAAGCCAATCGCCATGATAGGAATGGACAGGGTGGTTGCCCCTGCCACAGTGAACACTGCCCCCATCCATGCTCCGCGCTGCACCCCTTTGAGAACGCCATACATTCTATCGAAGCCGCGCTCCTTATATTTTCCCCACCAATGCCCGATACGGCCTATTGCCCCCGCTTCCTCACCCATGGAAGGCGATACAGCCAGACCCCAAGCAACAAGCATGAAAGCCCCATGCACCCAATCACCAGAAGCCGCCGCGCAAAAAAGAAAGACGACAAGCCCCGCGAGGAACTTGCCGCCTAAAAGTTTTCCAGCAAAGCCTAATTCATAAACAAAAATATCCCAGTCTGGCAGCTTCCCCAGCCAACCGCCTTTCAACATATAAGCAATTGCAAATACTGGGATTGAGAGCATTAAAAATCACCAAAAACAATGAATGAAATCAAAGCCGCATCAGCAAGAGTTGAGCCACTTGTGCCTTCCGCGCCAGTCCTGATAGAAAAACCACCTGTTGTTTTGTTATAAATTTTCGATGCCCATCCCGTACTTGGGTTAGTTGCAGAAACAGAATGGTTTGCTACGACCGTGTAAGATGTTGAAGACATAGCCGTTGTGAAATTTACAGTGTAATCTCCTGTTCCATTATCCGTTATTGACGCAAAATTATAACCGCCTATAATCGCTGGAGCTCCCGTTCCATTAAAAGTTCCGTATGACTTCGAGGCAAGGGGGTGATATTTTGCGTTTGCGCCGTCCATACCTTTTCCAGACGTTTCGGCCTCTATTTCAGCTTGAGTGCCAGATTGCAATGCTGTGTCAGCTTTTGCGCCTTGCGCCGCAGTTGCGTACGCCGTGGATGCGGTTGTTGCGGCAGTACCCAATCCCAATGTCGTGCGGGCGGTGGCTGCGTCAGCGTCATCTAAAAGGGTTTTTGTGAATGTTGTTACAATGCCCGTATTGCTCGCAATCAGGGGCAGAAATACATTTTTCGTACCAGAACCCCAATTGACTTTTGCCCCCGCGTTAGAGGATGACGTTACAGTGTCTCGAGATAAAACATCGGGGCTTCCTGCCGTGATTGTTCCGATGCCGATTTCCCAATCAGTTCCGTTGTTAATCTCATAATTGCAAGTGTTCCCAGTGCCGACACCCGTAACAAACGTGCGGAATCCCGTAGTCGAGCCAGCAAGGTTGAATGAGCCAACCCCTGTAGATGTGGAAGTCTCAAAAACTCTGTCTGCTAGGATGTAGGTCATTTATATAATCTCCGTTATTTTATAAGATTTCTGATAAATCCCATGGTAAGCAATGACTATCGGGGTCAGTTCATCGAGAATACCATAGACATATCGTTTTTGAAAGTAAGCCGTGTCAGCAATATCTGGGATGATAAGAACGTCTTTTGATACTCCTCGCGTCAAATCAATATCTCGCATGGTTCCATACATCTCGGATTCAGAGAGAAAATCAAGTGACCATTCGCAAGTGCGTAACGGGGTTCTGCTTACGCTCGAAACACCCCCAGAGATTGTTCTTTGGTTTCTCGACCTGTCAAGATAGCCCTCTTTGAAGCCATAGGAGGCGTTTACGGCGGGTTGGAACACTTTTGATAGATAAACCCTGCCAGCTTGGAAATACCCGTCTGGATTGCCCGTATCATTGATTTCTAAACGCCAATATCTGTATGTTTGGGTTGTGATTTTGGCAGCAAAGCAATTTCTATCATAGCTGCAATCCGTCCCCGAAATCAGGTTCAAAGACCCGCTTGTGTAATTTGTGACCGCGCTTGTCGTTCCAGCCTTCACAGTCACGGTTCCCTGTCCGTTGTGTCCGATTAAAGATACAAAATCTATCGCCGTTGCAGAACCCATATCAATGTCAATCTGGCAAACTATGGACGTTCTAAAAACACTTGTCAGTTCGCGTTTTTGCAAATTTGATACAGGGTTTTCGCCAAGCGCAGAGGTTCCTGTGATTGTCGCCGTGTCGCTCAAAGGCGTTGCCATTATGATATTACTCATCCCCATAACTCCAATTCTGTAAGATTTGTTTCTGCATCATAAGAAGGTCCAACAATTAGAAAATCTTTCCCGCTGTCAAGGCCAAACCGATTTAAAATGACAGTCACACTATCGCCGATTTTTAACCGAAAAAACACATCTTTTGCGGACACTTTATACAAAGTCCGTTTTTTGTTGAACAGTTCCGCAATTCTCTGCGCCTGAATAATAGCATCAGCCTCATTAACAATCAGAGTATTAAAGTTTTGCTCGATAGAAACTGCAGATTGGGTTCGAATATTTCTATCCTCAATCACGATTTTTCTGTATTCCTGTTGCGCGAAATCCCTATACGCATCACTTGCGCCCGTTGCAATTTCGTTCTGATTTGTCCACGCGCGCGCATAACCGAGATTGACCCGCCATGAAGGAGTATAAACAGCAACTGCCCGTATATCGCCGTCCATGATGTTGTTTTCGTCCAGCGTATAAATAGGGTCGCTCGGTTCTTTCCCGACTCCTGCTGTTATTAAACCCTGACCGTCATACGTCCAATAACATTGAACGGGAGTAAAAAGAGAATCTATCACGTTTCTAACGGTGGTCTTGTCTATAATATAAGCCCCAACGGTGGCAGGAACGGAAATATCAATTTGGTTGAACGCCCCTTGGTCGATATTTGAATCTGTTAAATTAAAAAGACCAAGTTTTGTGCGCAAAAGCCTTGTTACAATCTTACCAGATTTATCAACATAACCGCCAGCGTTATCGCCTTTTGCATCAACGGTTATTTGTCCCGCAGGGGTGGAGCCAAGTTTTATAAATCCGCCCGATAATTGAGTTTTGAAATGTCCAGCGGTCACACTTGCGGCGGTTATATCGGCAACATCCCCACCGTCCGTTAGTGCCACGCCCCGATCGTAAACCGCGCTTACATCCTCAATCGAACCATCGTGAATTTGATATACCAGATTTGTTGCATCCACCAAAACGGGCGTAATCCGCAACACTTCCCCGTAAAGCAAAGGTTTTGGCTTTCCGTCCAAATCAGACCCGCCGTCAAGACCACCAGAACCATCATAAAGACTCTGAATAAATTCAGTTTCTAAAATTTTCTCATTGTTTTGAATATTGATTATTATTTCATCTTCGGAGTGTTCAATTCCCTCGCACTGACCGTCAAATACCTTTACGAATTGCTCTCGCGTGAAATCAGCCGCGCCCGCAAAAACCTTTACGCTTCTCCCAGACCAATACATATCCAAAAGGTCATCAAAATCACCATCACCATTTAGCAACCGAATTGCACCGAATGACCCAGCGCGACCAGAAAATACACCATTAAAAACGCTCGCATCAATCTGTAGAGGGTTTGTTGTCGCGGGGATGTAGTTCGTGTGTGCGGGGGTGTCACTTGCGTTTGTGATATAGCCTTTATCAGAAAAATAAATCTGCCTTATGCCGCCGAAATAATCAAATCCCCATGCACCGATTGCATTAACTGAAACAGGCGGATTGCCAACAGCAGAAAAAGCAGTTGATGTGTCGTATGGCTCAAATTCGATTAAATAAATAATCTCAAATGAAGCGCGTTTCAACAATTCAGAAAAATAATCAGGGGTTGATAAATCAATCCCCCATTGCCCTATTGCGTACTGTGCTATTGGATAT
The DNA here is from genome assembly GCA_027568995.1 of Octopus americanus. Lineage (NCBI taxonomy): Eukaryota > Metazoa > Mollusca > Cephalopoda > Octopoda > Octopodidae > Octopus > Octopus americanus. Next base: position 15,805 of record JAOPUM010055056.1, on the reverse strand, counting down.
GTCATGCCTGAATAACCACCTGATTTGTAAGTCTTTCAAGAGTTTTGCGAAGTTTTGTATTTTCTGCGCGGGTTTCCTGAAGCTCGATAAGCATTTGGGACTGGATGGAAATCTGCTGTGCGCTCGCCAATGATATTTCCCTTGCCACGCTATCATTCAGCCCGTTAGGTGCGCCTAAATCCCCTGCAATGCCAGATATAGACTGCCTCACATAACTTTCCAACGCAGCGAAAGATTCACCGCTTGCAAATATATCGCGCCCTATACTCAAAAGTGTTGATGCTTGGTTCGTGATATTGTCAATATCCGTCAAGTCGCCGCCCTTAATAGCTGATAGGTTGGTGTCAAATTCCGACCTTGCCAAAGACAATCGCTGCGCAGGATTTAAGCTGCTCGAACCGCTCAAGGCTTGGCTATCAAGGAAATCCTGCAATGGTGATAGAACGTTCTGGATTAAAGCTGTACGTTGCTTTTCATAGCTTTCTGTAATTTTATCAGTAGAAATGCCTAGCCCCGCCGCGCTTACCTTTAAAGAGTTGAATTGTTCGTCCAAAGCCTTCAAAGCGACCTCTAACGGTTTTACAACCTCACCAGCATCTTCAAAGGATTTCACAAGTTCATAAACACCGAAAGCCTCTGCAAGTTTTTCCGAGCTGAATCCTTTTGTTTTTTCGAGAAGAGCTTTCAAATCATCGGGGGCATCGGTCACCTTGCTTATAACAGCATCTACAATCGCTTGTTGAAAAGCTTTTGTGTTTGTCCCATAATTTGTTGTCTTTCCATTTACACCAAGTCGCAAACCATCTCTGTTGCCAGCGAGAATGTTAATTCCACCCGAAAGAGTTGCCCCGTATTTTTTTAAAGTTTCCGCAAGTGATATGGCGTTCGAGGTTAAACTATCAACATATTTTCGGTTTTCTGCTGAATACTTATCACCTGTCATCCCGTAGTTTTTTTTCGTCAAATCACCAAGATTTAAAATCGAACCTTGCGATTTATCGCTTGGCTTTCCGCCTCCGCCAAACAATCCACCAATTGCGTTACCAAGGAAAGAGCCTATCGCTGCCCCTATCGGGCCAAAATAAGAACCAGCAATTCCGCCAATAGTCCCCCCCACGTTCGCGCCAACACCGCGATTTCCAAGCAGCATATTTGCCCCAAAATTACCAGCAAAGCCAGCCAGACCAGAGGCGGGTGTGAACGCAGAAGCAAGGTTTGAAGTCCCTGGCAACATCGGCCCGATAAACGATGAATTGTTCAATCCGAGGCTTGCACCGATTGAATTTATACCACTACCGATTGCCGAACCCGCGCTAAATATTGGTGTGTTTAACCCCCCAGAGAATAGGCTTCCAAGGTTTGATAGACTGGATAACCCTCCGATGCCGCCGCTTGAAGATGCACCAGACCCCCCACTGATTAAACTTCCAACCGATGATGCGCTTGCAGACCCAGAACCAGCGACACTTCCAACGATTGACATGATGACAGGACGGGCAAGGGCTTGATATGCAATTTCTGCGATAAAGTTTTTAAAAGCGGCCTTCCAACCTTCTAGGAGTTTTTTAAATCCACCGTCTGAATTTGTGAATGCCGATTTGAAAGCGTCCGCAAAGTCGCGGTCAATTTTGTTGGTTAAATCATCTACCGCTTTCCCGACACCATCATCAAGGCTTTTGGCGAGTGTGTCGCTTGATTTTGTAGCCTCATCAAGGGTTTTCTTTAAGGCTTTTGGCGATTTTGTAACATCGGTTTTGGTGGTTGTATTAACCATTTCAGCATATTTTGCCCGCAACGCCTCAACTTCTTTTCCAGTGTCTTTTATGTTGCTTTTCGCGGAATCTGCTCCACTTCCAAAAGTTCGGTCAAAGACTGTGTTTTGAGGGGTTTTAAATTTTGCATCCAGTTTTGCAATCGCCGCATCATATTCTTTTATGACATCTTTGATTGTCACGGTGCTATCAAATGGGGCGCGGATTGCGGCTGATAATCCAGAGAATCCCAGAACAACACGCTCTAAACCATAGGCCAGCCCGTTAAGAGCAATTCTTAATCCATCGATAATTGCAATAAAAGCAACAGAAACCCCAGAGGCTTCATTCGTTTGCCCGACAAATAATTCAAATTCGCTCTGCAACACAGACAATGACCGCCCGATTGTTATTGGCATATTCGCGAATTGCTTTTCCACATCCTGTTGCGCCAAAAGAATAGCCCTGAAGGCATCCTCTGAAGGGACAAGCCCATTTATAACAAGGTTACGAAGTTGCCCTGTGGTCACGCCGAATTGGTCTGCAATCGCCTTCCCAACCGCTGGAATATTTTCCATGATTGAGTTCCATTCCTCTGCCCTTACAATGCCAGCGGATAGAGCTTGCCCTAACTGCATAAGGCCGGCTTGCATTCCTGTGGTGCTTGCCCCAGAAACAACGCCAAGTTTTGACACAATATCAGTAAAACGAACCATCTCATCAATGGTCGCCCCTATTTCATCCCTTGAAAAAGAGAGCCTTTGAAAAACAGAAGCAAGCGTCTCAATTCCCGCCCCTGTGCTGCTTGCGGATTGCTTCAATCCTTCAAACGCTTGGCTTGCTTCCCCTGCGGATTTTGTAGCATTCTGCAAACGCCCTTGAACCATTGCAAGACTATCCACAATCGTCATAAATGCGCGTGCGGACAATCCAGCAAGAACACCGTTAAAAGCAGAGCCAAAATCTAATGCTGATTTCTTTGCGCCGTCTGATTTTTTGGCAATATCATCAAGGTCGCGCTTAATGACCTTTGCGCCTGCGCCGTCTGATTTAATCTCTACTAAAATTGTTGAATCAGCGGTCATGCTTTATTGCCCTTGTCTTTTTTCTTATCCACAAAACGCGATTGCTCACTTTCCATGGCGCGAATGTACGAAACAAATCTGTCTATCGTGTCGGGGCAGACGATGCCGTAAAAATTGCACCATCGAACGATAGAATACCATGGAATTTTGCCTTTTTCCATGCCGATTGCACATTCAGACTGCAAATCGGAAAATGCGGTGAAATATAAGTCCAAGCCATTCATAAGGATGGGGCGATTTTGGATGACCTCATTATCGGGTGGCAGGGTTTCCAAATGGTCGCCCCATTCCAAATAAAATGCTAGGACTTCACGGAGTTTTTTTGTTCCGTTTCCTCTTGCTCTTTTATAAAATTGCTCTCGATTAAGGCTTGGTCAATAATATCGCCCATCATCAAGACGTTTTCTGTGTCTTTGATGAATGCTTTCAAATCCTTAACTGGCTTGTTTTTATCATCATGGATTGAAACGATGATGTCCGAAAAGTAAAGGTCGGCAATGTCATTCGCCTTATCAGATTCAACTTTATCAGCAAATTCCTTTGAAACCTTGCCGTCCTCAATCATCTTTTCGCGGCGAGCGTACTTGGTGTTAATCAGGCCGACCTTGGTTTGAAATTTCTTGGAATGAATTAAAGGCTTAATGACCGCCTTGTATGTTCCATAGTCAATCGTGCAAGTTTCGAGTAAATCCATTTTATTCTCCATCGGGTTTGTCGGGCTTTTAAAAAAGAAGGGGGAAGTCCCGACAGAAACCTTCCCCCAACCCACCCCGAAGGGATTCGTTATGCTGTGCGTGTCACCTTGATAGAGGCCGCATCGGATGCACCATACAAGCCAGTGAATGCAAGCTGCACCAGCAATGGTTGGTCATTACCGCCTGCCACAACCGTAGCAGAGTTGAATTTGATTTTTGGGATTACAAACACATAATTTTTAGAAGATGAACCGCCAAGTTTGAATGTCAAATCAGTGGATGACGCTGCCAAAAACAGAGCGTAAATTTCAGCATTCTCAAAATAAACGGTCATATTTCCCGTTACCTGACAACGCCCAGAAGTTACCCCTCTGGAATTGAGAGAGCCGAGCACCTGTTGCAGTGAAAGGTTGTTGGTGATAGTCAGGTCAAGGGCGGTCAATTGTGGGCTTGTCACCCCTGTAATCGCCAAGGAAGCAAAGCTAGCAGCCGCGTTGATAACATCGTTGGTATTCGCGCCCGTGTAAGTTGCACCCGATATAATAGAGGTTCCAGCCGAGAACCCAGCGGCAAGAAAATCAAAAGAACCAGTCACAATGGCAGAGGTCGCCATGTTCAAGGTCATAGAGTTTACCATTGCGCCAGTGAAGCGGTGGAATTGGTCTGTTGCGCCTGTTTCGAATGTTTTTTCAATGGTGAATGATTTTGCAGTAACGCCATTCTTCAAGACGTTGCTTGACCAAGTGGAAAAGAATAGACCCTCAAGAATTGTATCAAATGAACCGTAAGACAATTCAAAATCAAGGCCACCGCTTGCAGATTGCGCGACTTGAATAATATCAGCCACGTTTCTATCTGGGCGAATTTCGTTTGATACAACCGTTTCGATGTTGGCGTTTAAACTTTCAGAAACAAAACGCTGATTAACAAATACAGGGGTCGCGGGGGTTGTGCCGAATGTTACTTCGGGAATAATTGCCACGCGGGTTTGGGACGAGTCAGCCATGATTTAAATCTCCTATGTGATTTCGCTATACTTAAATTCTGTCAGGACATTTATTTGATACCAGCCTCGCCCATCGTTGCCGACTTCCTTAGCATAAGCATTGTAGTATAAGACCCCTGAATTTTCAACACCTTCATAAAGTTTCAAGATTGTGGTTGCAAAATCGGTTGCGGTTACTGTGTTGTCGCCCTGTGGAACGAATATCTGGATGGTGATTATGCCTTGACGCTCAAATCGGTTCGCCGTTGGGCTTCCCATGCTCGCCTGATAGCCTGTGCTATGAAGAATGTTGAATCGACACCATGATGTCGTGTATTCCTTTGCTTGGTCAGGGATAGCAATCTGACAGCCCGTAAAGTTATCGCTAAAATACTTGCGCATGGCTATTGTGGCGGTTTTAAAGTCCATTGCTTATCGCCTTTATTGCCCGTTTCATTTGTGACCTATATTTTGCGACTGTTGCCTCAACCCATGACGGCGTAGGGGCTTGCTGTGACCAGCCATTATTAAGCCTTTCGATGTACGGGAGGTTGTTGGCGATGCAGATTGTTTCATCAATTTTGTAACTCGAAATCGCAGGTAAAATGTCAGGCTTTGCCCCAGCTTCCACAGTGTCATTGCGTGGGGTATTGATTGAAGGCAACCAGTTAGAACGCGCCCGACCTGTATCTACGGGGGTTTGCTGTACCAATTCAGCATCAATATCAAAGGCAGTTTTACGGACAACAGCCTCGGTTAATCCGACAACCTTCTTTTTATAAGCCATATCCAAATCAGATTGAACACTCATTTTCGCACCTGACATTTATAGAGAAGCGCGGTATCGCCCGTCTTAATGGTGTTGATATTCAGGATTTTGCAATCGTCTATCAGGTCATTAAGGGCAGGCGCGGTTAAATCCTTTGCCGCAATTGTGTAAAGTTTATCGCCACGCTGGACAAGATTCCCGTCAATTTCTTTATCTTCAAAATTGGTAACAACAGCTTTTATTGTTTCAGAGGATACAGACCCGCCGTCATTCGCGCCCGTGGTAAAGTTGTAAGTGCTTTCTGTGACCCGTTTTAATGTGCAATCTCGACCAAAATTAGCAATCTGGTCGAGCGCAATTTTTGCAAGGGGAATGTAATTAAATGCCATTAAGCCGCCGTGTCCACAATGATGCCAGTTCCGATCACATGGTCATTATATCCATCAGCAGGAACCCAGCTATTTCCGTTTGTGTTGGCTGTGGCAGAGGCAGCAGCCCCCATAGTGTACCAAAAGCCAGTTCCCTTTGACCGAACGCGAATGTATTTTGTTTTTGCGTTCAAGGGCGCAGAGGCCTCTGCAATATCCAAAACCTGTGTCGTAATCCATTCTCTAGGGGCTTGGATTCGAACATCAAAATTCTCATATTCTTCAATAATAACTTCGTTTGCCATTTATTTCTCGCTTTCTTTGATCGCATAAGCCTCTTGAATTTCTGGATATTCCTTGGCATGGATAACCAAATCGGCATCCTCGCATTCAGTAAATTCACTTGCCACACGATACCCAACAGCCTCACCTTCGCGCTCTGGATAGAGCCTACGGGCTTCCCTTACTGTGTCAGCATAAACGATAACCTTAATCATGCTCTCTCCAATCCAACGGCGGCAAAAGCCCCGTTGCTGCTGCTTAAAATTAGACCATCAAGGATTTTGGTGACGAATGAGAATGTTTTTTTACTCGGTGCAAAGTCTGCATAATCAACCTCGATAACATCAACTTTCACTTTTGAAATGCTGTCATTATTTGTCGGCTCCAGTCTTTCGCCCAGAGCCTCAAGAGCAAGCTCAAAGGTTGCCATCTTAACTTGGTCAGGGATTGCGCTACTTTCAACACTGCGCCCTGCAAAATTGCCCTTTTCAATCACAACACCATTACGCGGGAACGCGAGGGGCTGCGTGAAAGAAGTCATAAACCCGATAAAGCTATACGCGCCGTCCAGATACTGGGTCGCCTCGCGTATCGCCTTTTCTTTATTGGCATCACTGGCAGCAGACCATGTGGAATTGTTACGGGCAGACCAATAAGTATTGGCCTCCGCAAGTGTCACATAGGAATCGGTGCCAACAATCAATGCCATTATTTTACCTCAACATAGCCGCCCTTGGCGTATTCAAAAACTTCGTCAGGATGCACGTCAGCTTCTTTGCCTTCCGCATTTACCATCTTGACCAATTCCACTGCAGCTTTTTCGGTTTTTTCTACCTTAGCCATTTTTTCTACCTTCCAAGAAAAGATAAGGGGGGGCGATTCCCCCCTTATGAATTTATTATACGTTGCCGATTAACAGTGCAAGGTGTTCTGACTTAGCACAACCAACACCCCATGCGGCGCGGACGTGATAAGAGGTTTGCATGAACTGTTTATATTCAGCAATCTCGAAGGTCAGACCAGATACTGGGTCAACCACAGTCGCCAAGTCCGAAGCCATATCACCACCCTCTGGAAGCGCAGGCAAGCGGTTTGCAAGTACCAGCGCAGAGCGAGAGAACGCCATGTTACGGGCGGTAAGAGCCACAACAGCAACCCCAACATTATCAGCCGAAGCCTCTTGAAGACCTGGGGCGTTGATTGTGAATGAGCCACCAGAAAGAGCCGTTGCTACGACATATTTATGGTTTGCAATGGTCACAATATCACCAGCAAGGATAGTTCCTGAACCAGTATCAACTGTGATTGTGGTCGCACCAGCCGTGTGAGCACCATTCAACTGATAACTTGCACCTGTACCAACGGTTGGGGCAGTAATACCAGCGGAACGGCGAATAATCATGTTGTTATTCATGCCAATAATACCTTGGGTCAGCAAATCGCGTGTCCCTTGGATGTCATAGCGTGATTGCAACCCGCCAAAGTTTGCGCCTGCTGTGGTGTTAATAACCAACTGCAAGTCACCCAATGGTGCGCCGTTATCTGCTAACACTTTTTCAACTGCCGAGGCATCAGAGAAGTTGCCAGCCGTTGCAAATGGTGTTGCGTTGTATGTTCCAACTGCGCGGGAGGCCTGAACAGCCAAAGCCGCCAAGTCAGCATTCATTTCATTGGTCAAGGTGCGGAAAGCCTGTTGGAATTGAGCCAACAGAACATTGCGAGTCCCTGCGCCGCTATTTACGCCACGTTGCTCTTCGCCATTCCAACGAATTGGAACGTGCTTAGATTTGGAAATCGAGAATGATTTGTTCCCGATTGTTTGGTCGCCAGTGTTCGGTGGCGTAACTGCCGCTGTGTTATCAGCAGAGGTAGATGCAGGGGCAACGAACGAACGAACAGTTTGTCCAACTGCAGCACGCTCGATTCCTGTATCACGGGTCACAGCAGGAATGAAGCCTGTCAGTTCACGTGAAACAACGTCAAGGTTAACGTAAATATCAGGAAGAAGGTTGGTTAATGTATTAGCCATTTTGTAAGCCTTTCAAAAAATTATTCGGTTAAAGTTACGCCGCTTTTTGAAACTTCCATTTGCTTATCAGGTGAAAGCAAAGCAAATTCAGAACGTGGCATGGATTTTTTAGCGTCACCGCCACCAGCTTTTGAAGAAGCACCGCCGCCTGAATTGACCGCAGCTTGAACAAAATGTTTTCCATCATCCGAATTAGCCCACGCCTTCAAAGCCTCCGTGACTGGCTTTTCATCAAGAAAAACATCAAGCCCTTCGACCTTAATCTTTTGCGACATCATGGCTTCAACCGCTGGCATAAATGCTTTTGCGATATTTGCCTCTGCCATCGCTTTTCGCAACTCGGCGTTTTTTACGTGCGTTGTAACGAGCGTGTCTTTTGCGGATAACTCGCCTTTCAGCTTGTCTATGTCCTTAATGTGAACCTTTTCGATACTCTCTCTTTGCTCTTTTAAAGCCTTTTCCAAGTCTTTCGATCCGTTAGCACCATCCACAAGGGATTTGTATTTTTCAGCATCAAAATCATCGGGCAAGTGAGAGAATTTTATTTCTAAACTTTTAGACTTTGCCTCGGCATCGCGCCTTGCACTGCGCTCTTTTTCAAGAGTTTTTTCTAAAGTCGAAACGTCTGGAAGTTCAGCGTCTAAAACGAATTTTCCATCTTTTTCAGAGTAAAAAGACTCTGCGCCTTTTGGAATATCTGTTTTTAGGGCATAATTTAGCTTCAGCATTTGTTCTCCTATACTGGTTCGGCATCGCGCCATTTTCGCCATCGCGGCAATTTCCTGTCGGGGAATAAAAGCATCGCACTTTCAATAGAGATAATAATCAAATTTTAAATATTATACAACACCTATTCAAAATACCCGTTAATCATTACTGTGCCACGAATTATTTGAGAAGCTGTTGCCGTTCCTATTGGCATTTTAAGAATGACATGAACGAATGTTCCAGCAGACACATAGAGAGGCGCGTCAAGGTTAACATCCACAGGGGTGGCAATTGCGCCGACTGCCGCACCAATCGGGAAGGATTGAAGCCCAAGCATAATGCGGCGCGGGGCGCGTGTCCCTGCTGTCGCCGAGTCTGCTGTTGCAAGTGAAACCGCAGTCGAACCAATGCCAAGCCCCCATTGCAATACTGTGGCAGATGTGGCAACAGCCGCACCCGTGTTCATTGTTTCGATGCGGATTCCTCGAATGACAAGGTTTTTGCCAGCCCCCGCAGCACTTGGTAACGGCACTTGGAAGCCAAACAAGGCATAATCCGTTTCAGCCCCAGCAACAGCCGCAAATTGGAATTGACCGCCCAGCGTTGTATATCCTGCCGCAGTGTTTGAAAGGGTGGCTGATACAGGCGCGGCAGTGTTGGCATAGTTGGCTGTTTGTCCCGCCGCAGCACCCCTTGCGTTGTTGATAGACGATTGTTCCATACCAGCGCGAGCAGTAGCCCACAGGCGGTTTTGAGCAAGGTCACGAGATATAACCGCAACATCACTAATTTCCATACGGAAAGCAGTTGATACCACTGCTGCATTATACAGACGCATAAGGATTGGAAGGGCGCGAGAAAAAGAGGTTGCAGCCGAAGTAGTAGCAACCTCTAAAATACCATATAAAATGCCATTGATATAGAATTCAACTTGGTCTTGGTCTTGAACTATACGGTAAAAGTTGTTTTCATTAGGAACAGGTGTGAATGACAGCGCTGTTGTGACTTCAGTTCCATTCACGTTTACAACACCTTGCAATGCGCCAGCCGTGTTGACCTTGAAATAAACGCCGTCAGTCGGTGTCGCAGTCGTGGCAGCAAAGCCCAATCCCATTTCGACAATCGAGTTGGTTTGAAGCGCAACGTTAAATCGGGCACGGAATACAATCTCGTTTGTTGAGGATGCCGCCAATTGGAATGTTCGGTAAGTTTGAACGCGGGAAACAGCGGCAGATGCAACACTGTTACCAGAGTTGAATACCAAATAACCGCCTGTCATTGCCAGCGTTGCTGTGGAAGTAACGCACTGATACGCGCTTGTGTCGACAACAGTATGGTTGAACGTATCTTCCCATTGCACTTGGTCAATTCCTGTGCGTAAACGCCCGTCAGCCGTTACTTTTAAAGCCCTGCGAAGTGGTGTTGATAGACCAGAGGCTCCATCATGGTTTTCACCCACGACAACAGCATAGCCAGAATGATTTTTGTTTAAAGGCAAATTCATTTCGACATTGCCGTTTGCATCCAAAGGATTTGTAATAAATGCCATTTTAATAAGCTCCAATCATATAATTTACGTTAAATTGACCATCTGCCCCGATTGGTGCAGTAGCATAAATATCAAACCCTATGCCGTTTTTGGCTATTGCTGCAACACAGATAGGGTTAAATTCTAATTCATCATCGTCTCTGCCAGACGCAGGGGAAGCCATTGATACAAGTATTTTTGATGTCGCTGTTACAAGATTATCTGAAACCGAAACCTTTGTTGCGTATCCGTATGCGCCAAAGTCAATAACCGCAGAGCCAGAAATAATAGAACTTCCTTCAGAAGGTGTTATCCATTCAGTGTTGTAATTTGTTGCGTCAATTTTAGCTAAAACTTGCCCAGTTGTCCCGCCCGTTGGAACACCAACCCCATTCGTGCCGTTTGTGCCGTTTGTGCCGTTTGAACCAGCCGCGCCTGTTGCCCCTGTTGCCCCTGTTGCCCCTGTTGCTCCAGTGTCGCCAGTATCCCCTTTATCGCCCTTTAAACCTTGGATTCCCTGTATACCTTGCGCTCCTGTTGCGCCCGTTGCTCCAGCCGCGCCAGTCGCCCCTGTTGCTCCAGTGTCACCTTTGTCACCTTTATCGCCCTTTAAACCTTGGATTCCCTGTATACCTTGCGCTCCTGTTGCCCCCGTTGCACCAGCACTACCTGTTGCCCCAGCCACCCCTTGAACCCCCTGAATTCCGACATTATCATTTATTTCGACAACGCTAGGTGATTCCAAAATATCAATTGAACTTTGGTCAATAGCGACCTCAACTATATTTATTTGGGTTACAATCTCGACAACACTCATGTTCTAACCAGCCGTCCATCTGCAATAATTGTTTTTTCTCCGCCCGCACTTGTTATTTTTAATTCAAAATAATAATAGGACTTTGACATTGTATTTGATTGGTCACCTGTCAGGGTTATTGACATCGTACCATTGACGGCATCCAAAATCAAACCAGAACCTGCACTCGAAAGATTGTATAAAGCATCCCCATCATCATCCGAAAGATCATCTTTTATTAAGAACTGACAAATAAACCCCGTAAGGTTATGAGGGGTGGTTTTTGCTGAATCCTGCCAGTAAGTGATAACAGGATTAAAAACCGAACCTTTGATAAAATTTAAATCAGTCATAATTTCGCCCTTTCAAATGCTTTTGATTCTTTAACTTTTAATTCTGCAAGCGTCAATTCATGCCCGTTGCGGTTGATAAATCTATTGAGGGTCAATCCACCATCGCGGAATAATTTGGCCTTTGTGACCCCCAGCGCGTCATTTTGAACGGATACTGGTTGACCCTTGAGCCATTGGCTGTATGTCGTATCACTTGGCACTTGACCATTCATGCTTGCCCGCGTTCCTGCGGGGGCTTCGTCTATGTCTATGCCCAATTCGCGGAAAGACTTGAGAACTGGGGTGTATGCGGAACGGCAGCCAACGTGGGCGGGAAGTGGTGGGGCTTTGTCTAAATCATAGACTTTCCCATCCCTCGATTTGCAAAGGTCGCTTGTCCGCGAATCCAAAGTGGCAACGTATTTTAGCCCTTTTATCAAATCCGCATTTGCCTGAAACAATTCATTCCGCGCCACGGATACAGTGTGTTGAACGGCAGTTCGAACCACGGCATAAGTCTGGCTTCGTGTGGTTTCAAGAATCCCGCTGTCTGATATGCGCTTGACGATTTGCTGGGTTGTCTGCCCCTCGGTAACGCCACGGCGAATTTCACTGGCAAGGCGGGTCTGGGTCGCTTGCCCGATACTCTCGAACCATTGATTTAAAAGCCTGCCATCGAACGGCTTGTCAGTGATTGCCTGCTTGATGACTTGGGGGGCAGCAAGAGTGTAATTAAGATTTACGGGGGTTTCTTGTTTGAGCAGATTCATTTGAAAATCAGCCTCATACAATGCAATATCAAATAATTCGCCCTGAACCCTGATATTTATATCCTGAAAATCCTTAACAATCTTTTCGAATTGAGCAATCATAGCCTCAAGTCGGGCGGTGGTTTGCTTGCCCTTCATGTGCTTTTCAATCCGTATCGCCAACTGATCCTTGAGGTCGGGGATAACTTCACCATCAAGAAAAGCCAGAATTTCATTGGCCACACTGGTTTTCAGCCCTTCCATGTACATCATGTGCCGAGTTGTGGCATCCTGAATGGCTTCATTCGCGGTTTTGGCTATACTTTCAAGGCGGGGGTCTTTACGTGGCATCTTACACCGCAGTCGGCAAAGTCAAAGCCCCGTTTTGGATTTCGTCTTGCTCTTCGTCAAAATCTTTATCGTGTGAAATAACGTCACCAGATTTAAGGTTTTCAAATAAAGTTTTAGAGGAAATTCCACCATTCTGCCAAGTTGTGACAAGCGCGGTCAGCATTTGCGGGGTCATGGCTGTTGGCAGGAAGTCACGATTTAATTCTATTTCAGCAGGCGTTACCCCCATCCATTCACTTGCAATTTCAAGGCAACGATTAAGCCCCTCTGAAATTGCCTGTGCGATATTGGCAAGGATTGAATTTTCTCCCATGTGCCGCATAGACGCGGTTTCGGTTGATTCGTTTCTGCGCGATTCGGGCGCCAGCATTTGAGCCCCTAGAGCCGCCATCATGCCCTCTTTTGATTTTAACCGCTCGACAAGGGCGTTTAATCCCTGACCTGTAAACTCAAGGTATTTCGCATCCGCATCGGGGTTGGAAAACAGCCATGCCGTACTTGAACCTATTTTAAACTCTTGCCCTTTTGCATCCTCTGACTGAATTCCCGTGATTAAAGCCGTCGGCAATCCCGTGAAATGCGCCCCGTGTTCAAGGTCTGCGGTGGTTTTGTAATGGCTTAAATTTATATTGACCAACCCATTCAAAGGCGGCTTTTCAATATCGGAACTGGTGCCATTCACAGAGAAAAACACAAACGGGATATAAGTTAAAAACGCGCCGTTCTTAATCGGGTAGAATGGCTCCTCGAATAAAACCCATTCTTTTTTCTGGTTTTGGCGGTAAACTCGAACGCGGTATTTGCCATCATCTAAATCTAAGACGCGAATCTGGTCAATGATTGCGGTTTCAAATTCACCAGATTGTTCCTCTGCAACCTCTGAAAGGCGGATTTCGGTCAGTTGAGCCTTGTTGTTAATGCGGCCAACCTTCCAATTGCGGATACTTTCAGCTGTGTATTTTAAGAAATACGGGCGCATATTTAGGGACTGCGCCTGTGCCAAAGTAAGACCTTGTGCGTCATTACGAGGATATTCAACTAACACCCCAGCGCGTCCGACTTCCAAAACTTCGCCCGTCATATCCTCGGAAAACCCGCGCAAGCTATCTCCCTGCAAAGTCACATCGGAGTTAAAATCTTCCATGCCACCATGCTCAATTTCAGGGGATTTGCGGAATATCATCCCCGATAATCCTTGAATTGTGCGCCCTGTGGCCTCGTAGAACAAAGCCCGCCCGCGATATGCGTTGTAATCAGCGTCATCTTGCCCAGAGAGGCGGGGTAGGTACAAAGCCCCTGCGTTGTGAACGGCATATTGACCATCCGCAACATCTCTGCACGCCTTCCATTGCGGATTGAATTTATTATAATCAGGATGATAATCTTGAACAGCCATTCTACAGCCCTTTTAATTTAAACTTGACAACATCGTCTTTGACTATCGGGTAGCGATACGTGATGAAATACCCGCCCGCATCGACCATGTGGTCATGTCCGCTAGTCTTATCAGGCTCGCCGTTTTTATCATAGGCTTGCTTTTCCAAACTTTCAACATAATTGGGGCAAAAGTCAGTGTTGACTAGATAGTTATCGCCTTTGAACATGGCATTCATTGACAAAACTCTGTCTTTTACAGCGGGGTTTTTAGAGTTTACCAGCACAGAGAAACCAGCTTGGCGGAGTAAAGATAAATCGCTTTCGGACGCATTAACCGACTTTCTTGACCCACCGCTAGCATCGGGATAAACCAAAATAGAATGGTTCAGGTGCCGAGATTTGAGTAAAGAAATCATGGCAGGCGTATCCAATACCCCGCCGTATTCCATGACCGCCCGTGGTTTATTGTCCCTTATCACATGGATAACGGCGGACATCTTGCCCACGTTAAAATCCATCCCGATATGAAGGGAATCGTTTGGCTGGATTGTGTCGTTCGTGTGGTGTCGTGCGCGTTCGTATTCGGAATATACGCTGGCTGCGACCATGTTCACAAATTCGCCGTTCAAATACGCATCAAGTTGTTGCGGATTGAACATTTCTTTTAAATTATCAATATATTCAGGCGGCAGCCAAGGATTGGAATAAGTTGAAGCCTTGATTATGGCAGAACCTTTCATGGGGTTTTTCTCCCATTTTTCATACACAAAACGAAAACCTTCAGGCGTTGTCCCTACTGCGGCGGTGTTTATACCATTGCAGGGCGCGCGGTTACGGGCAACAATTTTGCCCCAAATATCGCGGGCTTTGTTGGTTTTTAATGTGTCCAACTCGTCACATATCGCGTGTGCAGATTCATAGCCAATTATCCTTTCGGGGCTGTCCATAGACCGCATTATTATTTTATTGTAGCCCTCAATTTCAAAAAAACTCTCGTTTTTATTTAAACGATATGGAATTCTGGTGCGTTCAAAAATATCAGAAAATCGCGGGATAATAATATCGGTGATAAGTCCGTATGTTGGCAAATAATACGCTACTGGCTGCTTAGGGTTTTCTTTTTTAAGCCGTATTGCCCGCCAACAGCAGGCTTGCGTTTTGCCAGAGCCATAACCTGCCACCATCGCAGGGAATGCGGCTTTGTGCGTTATAAAGTCCCATTGTGGCTCGGTAAATTCTATCATTCATCTTTTTTAATAATTTTTACAACGCCAAAATCCATAATACCCAAAGGATTCCCGTCCGCGCCTGTTTGCTCACTTCTTTGCGAAAACTCATCTTTTTTCTTGCGTTCCAGATACCATTGAGCCGTCTGTTTGTCGCCTTCTTCTAGGGCAGAAGCCACGACCTGCCTTGATTTTAGAACAAGTTTGTCTTTCAATGCGGCTTTTCGCTCCGCAAATTCAGGATTTTTTTCCTGATATTCATAAAGTGCTGTTTTTCCTATTCCCGCAAAAAAACAAGCCTCTAAGTCAGTCGCGCCTAGGGAAAAAGCCTGTTCTAGCTTAGCTATATTTTCAGGAGTCATCACAGTTGGTCTTCCTACATCTTCAGCCATTTATCAAAATTCTCCTTGGGTTTGAGCATATTACAAAAGTTAATATAATTCAAACAGGGATTTAAAACTGGTGAGTTTGGAGGATTAGGCAAGAGAGAACATCCCCGAATAAATCAGGGCGTTCTCAACCTTCCGAGGCTTAAAACTGGAGCCGTTCATCGGAATAGGCGACAATCTAGCGACGATGCCGATTGCTTTGGGTTCTACTGTCAGGGCTGATTCGCCGCCCCGTTTATTCCTGCCACTCAACCCTTTGAGCCATGGCTGACCTTTGATAAAATCCCGTGGTAAGTCATATTTTCTGCGTGCCACTGTTAATTATGACCGTCCGCGCAAAAAAGCGATTGACAAACGATTAAAAATATGAGATTTATTTTCAATC
>JAOPUM010052175.1:0-5000 GCA_027568995.1 Octopus americanus | reverse complement strand
TGACGCCATCGGGCGATGCCCGAGAATGGGGTTCAGCCACCCGAAAGTCCCACAATCCGAGTAATCACCGAGCACCAAACCGCGCCTAAGTCACCAAAATGCCGCCCCGCCTTCGGACCAACTAAGCAACCGAACACCTCTCCGATCGCGGCCGAAATACCCGTCAGTCCCCCACCAACGGTGCGTCACGCACGCCAAGACTCACCCGTGAACATCCAACGCATCAGAACTAGCTTGAAAACCCACACCGATAAGCCCATTCGTAGCATCAAATACCCACAAAGCTCGCCCAAGCATAACGCTTTCGCACGTACCTTCGGCACTCGAGGATACGTCACGGATCAGCGATCGAATGCCTCGCCTATCCTTATAAACAAGCCGACCCTTCGGCACTCCCGGATACGTCCAGGTGCAGGGCGCGGGGGGCTGACACCCACGATCGGATCTGCCGAACAGCAACCGCGCGTCGAAACCGACTCAGCAAAGAGGATGCGTCGTCGACGATTCCTCGCGCATGATGCCACCGGGCGATGCCCGAGAATGGGGTTCAGCCACCCGAAAATCCCACAATCCGAGTAATCACCGAGCACCCCACCGTACCTAGGTCGCCAAAGAGGCCGCCCCGCCTTCGGACCAACTAAGCAACCCAACGCCTCTCCGATCGCGGCCAAAATGCCCGTCGGTGCCCGACCAGCGGTGCGTCACGCACGCCAAGACTCGCCCATGAACATCCAACGCACCCAACCTGGCTTGAAAACCCACACCGATAAAGCCCATTCTTAGCATTAGATGCCCGCAAAGCTCGCCCAAGCGTAACGCTTTCGCACGTAGTCGTTGGCCGCACAGCACCGACGGTGCCGATCACAACCTACGAGGCTATAATCGGCGAGTTTTCGACGAGAAACGGACAATCCGTGGCCGACTGGGGCCTATTTTTGCCGAATTTTCCACCACCGAGTATGCCCGCTCATAGCCGCGACACGGGCCCGCGGGCCCCGCCTAGTCGCCCGACAGCGCCGATCATTACCTACGGGGCTATATTCGGCGAGTTTTCGATGAGAGACCAACAATCCCTGCGCCACGGGGGCTTCCTTCCGCTTTTTTTTAGCCGCCGATTGACCCTGCACATGGCCGCAGCAAGTGCCCGCGGCCCCGACCGTGCCGATCATAGCCTCCGGGGGGGTAAGGCTGTAACCGGGGAGTTTTCGATGAAAATCTCACCTTCCGTGACCGACTGGGGCTTATCTCCGAAGATTCTCCCACTAGCCCGCAGGTGGCCGCGGCAGCTGCCGCAAGCCCCAGCCTGGTCGCCCACAGGAGCAGACCCACGCTGCCCCCCTAAAGAGCATTTAAGCAATTTTGAGCTGTGCCACAGGGTGACATTGGAATGTCTCAACCGGTACCCCCCCCTCTAAATCGAAAAATACTTGGAATTTTGTTCTGAAATTTTGCACACATGTTAACAATAATCCAATGCACCTTGGGTTAAAATTTCAGAAAATTCTGACCAGTAAATTATTTTATATGATTTTTTTACTGCGTAAACTTTGAAAATTCATAAAAAATCGAAAACAAGTCCAAATGACTCCAAATTTTGGGGGACGCCTCCAAAAAATCTGCTAAGAATTATGGTGAAGTCAGTTTTTCAATTTGAAAATTTTCGCACGAAGAATTGGCATAGCAGTGGCATGTCGGGTTGGCCGAGAGCGTTGGCGGGATGATCGGGTGCTTGGGGAAGGGGCCAATTGATACTTTTTAGTTGAAGCAATGGTGTGGGAGATCACAAAGGGAGACTTTGTGAGGTTTCATGGTGTTTTTGGAGGATTTGCACGGGTAGATTTGCCAAGCGCACGTGACATGGCCGAACGGGGGGAGATTTCCCCCGACGCTAGCCTCTCATGGTGCGGGGGGATGGGGCTAACTTGCGAGGCAGCAGGGCAATGGGGGAAGTTTCTCGCCCGTTGCTAACCTCATTTTGCCGAACATGCTGGTTTTCACCCGAGGGGGCTAGCGTGAACTTGCGCTAGCACGCCGACGGGCTGTTTTTCCCACCGAAGGTGCCCAGCGACCGCGCCAGTGGGCTGTTTCGACCACCCAAGGTGCCCAGCGACCGCGCCTGCGGGCTGTTTCGGCCACCGAAGGCGTGCCAACGGGCTGTTTCTCCCACCGATGGTGTGCCAACGGGCTGTTTTTCTCGGCCGAAGGCACCAGCGACCGCGCGAACGGGCTGTTCTTTCCACCGAAGGTGCCCAGCGACCATGCCAGCGGGCTGTTTCGGCCACCGAAGGCGTGCCAACGGGCTATTTTTCCCACCTAAGGTGTGCCAACGGGCTATTTTTCCCACCGAAAGTGCCCATCGGGCTGTTTCTCGACCTTCCGTCGCGCTAAAAAAACTTTGAACGGTCATAACTTTTGATCCGGAGGTCCGATTGGGGTGATTCTTTTTTTGATTCCGTGTAACTTTTCGAGACGAACGCAGCCGCAAACTGATCGGCCCGAAAAACCACTTTTTTTCATGAATTTGGATCTAGCAATCACTCTCAAAAACTTTGAACGGTCATAACTTTTGATCCGGACGTCCGATTGGGGCGCTTCTTTTTTTGATTCGCGTAACTTTTCGAGACGGACGCAGCCGCAAACTGCCAACGGCGGTTTGGGCCGTTTTTCGGCCCCAAAAACGGCTTTTTTCATTGAAATTTTCATGATTTTGGATCTAACAGTCACTCTGAAAAAACTTTGAACGGTCATAACTTTTGATCCGGACGTCCGATTGGGGCGCTTCTTTTTTTGATTCCGCGTAACTTCTCGAGACGAACGCAGCCGCAAACAGCCAACGGCGGTTTGGCCATTTTTCGGCCCGAAAAACCACTTTTTTCATTGAAATTTTCATGATTTTGGATCTAACAATCACTTTTTTCATGTTTAAATGATCACATTCTTGACAAATTAATTAAAACCTTTGCTAACGGGCTGTTTTTTCCCAACGAAGGTGCCAGGCGATCGTGCCAACGGGCTATTTTTCTCACCGAAGGTGCCCAACGGGTTGTTTCTCCCACCGGAGGTGCCTAGCGACCGTGCCAACGGGATGTTTTTCTCACCGAAGGTGCCCAACGGGCTGTTATTCCCACCGGAGGTGCCTAGCGACCTATTTTCCCCACCGAAGGTGTGCCAACGGGCTATTTTTCCCAACGAAGGTTCCCAGCGGCCGTGCCAACGGGGTGTTTCGGCCATCGAACGTGTGCCGACGGGCCGATTTTCCCACCGAAGGTGCCCAGCGACTGTGGCAACGGGCTATGTTTTTCTGACCCAAGGTGCCCAACGGGCTGTTTCTCCCACAGGAGGTGCCTAGCGCCCTTGCCAACGGGCTGCTTTTCCCGCCGAAGGTGCCAAGTGACTGTGCCAACGTGCTGTTTTTCCCCCCGAAGGTGCCCAGCGACGGCGCCAACGGGCTGTTTTTCCCGCCGAAGGTGTGCCAACGGGCTGTTTTTCCCACCGAAAGTGCCCGACGGGCTGTTTTCCCACCAAAGGTGCCCAGCGACCGTGCCAGCGGCCTGTTTTGGCCACCCGGGGTGTGCCAACGGGCTATTTTTCCCAACGAAGGTTCCCAGCGACCGTGCCAACGGGCTAATTCTTCCACCGAAGGTGCCCAGGGACCGTGCCAACGGGCTAATTCTTCCACCGAAGGTGCCCAGGGACCGTGCCAACGGGCTAATTCTTCCCACCGAAGGTGCCCAGGGACCGTGTCAACGGGCTGTTTTTCCCACCGAAGGTGCCTAGCGACCGTGCCAACGGGCCGTCTTTCCTACCGAAGTTGCCAAGCGACCGTGCCCACGGGCTGTTTTTCCCACCCATGTTGTGCCAACGGGCTGTTTTTCCCACCGAAGGTGCCTAGCGACCATGCCAAACGGCCTGTTTTGGCCACCGAGGGTGTGCCAACGGGCTGTTTTTCTCACCCAAGGTGCCTGTTTTTCCTACCGAAGGTGCCTGACGACCGTGCCAACGGGCTAATTTTCACACCGAAGGTGCCTGGTGACCGTGCCAACGGCCTGTTTTGGCCACCGAAGGTGCGCCAACGGGCTATTTTCCCCAACCAAGCTTCCTAGCGACCGTGCCAACGGGCTAATTTTTCCACCGAAGGTGCCCAGCGACCGTTCCAACGGGCTGTTTTTTCTACCGAAGGTGCCTAGCGACCGTGCCAACGGGCTGTTTTTCCCACCGAAGGTGCCAAGCGACCGTGCCAACGGGCTATTTTTCCCACCAGCGGGCTGTTTTTCCCACCGAAGGTGCCTAGCGGCTGTGGCAACGGGCCATGTTTCCCGCCGAAGGTGCCCAGCGACCGTGCCGACGGGCTGTTTTTGCCACCGAAGGCTTGCCAACTGGCTGTTTTTCCCACCCGAACCGCCCGTCGGGCTTTTTCTCCCACCGAAGCTTCGTAGCGACAGTGCCGACGGGTTGATTTTTCCACCGAAGGTGCCTAGCGACCGTACCAACGGGCTGTTTTCCCCGCCGATGGTGCACAGCGACCGCGCCAACGGGCTGTTTTTCCCACCGATGGTGCCTAGCGACCGCGCCAACGGGCTATTTTCTCCACCGAAGGTGCCAAGCGACCGTGCCATCGGGCTGTTATGGCTGCGAAGGGCGTGCCAACGGGTTGTTTTTTTCCAGCAAAGTTACCCAACGGGCTATTTTTCTCACCGAAGGTGCCTAGCGACCGTGCCATCGGTGACGCTCTTAGATTTTTCACGGGTGTTTTTGAGAAAATTTTTCCACTCCACGTGCGAGCGCTTGATTTGTTGGGTATCTCTCAACGCATAGCGGGTCCCACCACCCCCTCCGGCGTAGCCTCGTGGCTCAACCTGACCTTGCTTCTTTTTCTCGGGTGTTGCATGTGTAAGGGAGCTTAGAAATGGGCGGGGGAGTTGGATGGAGGGACGAATCGGAGCGACAGGAGGCTGAATCTCAGTGGATCGTGGCAGCAAGGCCACTCTGCCACTTACAAT
>JAOPUM010045941.1:0-11765 GCA_027568995.1 Octopus americanus | reverse complement strand
ATACATGTGTGTGTATATGTTTGTGTGTCTGTGACTGTCTCCCCCGCCCCCAACATTGCTTGACAAAGTTCGGCAAAAGAGCCCCGATAGAATAAGTACTAGGCTTACAAAGAATAAGTCCTGGTGTTGATTTGCTTGACTAAAGGTGGTGCCCCAGTACGGCCACAGTCAGATGACTGAAACAAGTAAAAGGAGAGATAATTAATATAATCTTGGCCTGAAATTGGAGGGGAAGGGGTAGACAATTACATCGACCCCAGTGCGCAACTGCTACATAATTTATCGCCCCCGAAAGGATGAAAGGCAAAGTCAGAAAGGCAGAATTTGAACTCAGAACGTAGTGGCAGGTGAAATACCACTATGCATTTTGACCAGCATACTAATGATTCTGCCAGTTCATCACCTTAATTAATAATTAAAATAATAAATACAACTGTTCAGCATCAAATATTGAACTGTGAATTATATTAAGGAAAATTAATCGAAGATATTAAAATTTAATAATTTAATGGAATTGAGCCTTAAAAATATTATTTCCAAATTTATTGTATGAAAAAATATCTCTTATTCTTATTTTTCCTTACTATAACGTATTACAAAAGAAAGACAAGTAAAAGAATAAAATCAGGATAAAAAAAAGATAAAAGGAAGAGAGAAAGAAAGAAAAAGAGAAGGAAGAGAGACAAAAGAAACATCAATGCAGTACAAAGTGCTACGTTTGGTCTCACACCACAAATTTCAGAGGAAACTACAGTTTGCCAAACCAATGTTTTATATAAACTATTATAACAGTTATGATTATAAATACTTGTTTATTTATAGGAGTGTATATATAATTGTGTGGCAGGGGCTGGTATTTGTTTAATTATTTCAGTGAAAACATATTTCAAATATTCTATTAGGTTTTTGAAGTGTTGATATTGAGGGTTGTTTTATGTATCTGTTTTCTTTAGATATAATTAGATTGAATTTTTAGAAGAAAACACTTTCAAGTAAGTTATCTTAATCACTTATGGCAAGATATCAATATACATGCCATTTTTACCAGAGCATAAGTCATTTTCAGCTGAATTTACATAATATCCTTCATTCTCAGTGAAACATAAATCACTGTGAACAGTATCTGAGCCATTTTCATATTTATCATTTACATTTGAATATATATCCTTTTTAGCGATATACATATATTCTGCAACATTATCATCAGCCATACATATATCTTTTATGACAGAATAATATGCATCAGTGAAATGCAATTCCCTTTCCATTATGCACGGATCATTTCTAATTGAATGTGCATTATTTGGGGGAAATATCTTTGCTGCTTGCAGTTTCAAAGTATTATTTAGTTGTGATTCTATCTTCACTGGTAAACAGGTCCTTGTGGTACTCTTCTTGGTCATTTCTTCAGATATCACATTTGATTTGGATTTCTTGTACCTGTGTCTAAGAAAATGTTAGCATATTTAATCAGACAACATTAAGTAGATTTTAGAATTAAATTTTGTTAATAATCACAAAAAAAGAACTAATAATACTTCTTACTAATTTTTTTTTATAATGATAATGATGGTTTCAAAATTAGGAACAAGGCCAGTAATTTGGGGTTGGTGGTGAGTCAATTGGTACATATTATATTAACCCCAGAATAATGAAGCACTAATTTTAGTTCAGTGGTATTTGAACTTAGCATGTAAAGATCCAGAAGAAATGCTGCTAAATATTGTATTTAACATGACAACAACTGTCAGTTTGATTCATCCTAATAATAATAGTAATAATCTTTTTTATAGGCTCATGGTCTGAAATTTAGGAGGAGAGGGTTAGTCGGTTGCAGTGACTCCAGTACTCAGCTGGATGAAAGGATGAAGGGTGAAGTTAGCCTTGATGGTATTTGAACGCAGAACATAAAACCAGAAGAAATACATGGTAACACTTCTGCTAACTTAACACCTTATCACAGACTACAAAAAGCAAAGATGTGGTATGAGAAAAACCCCAGAAGGAATCACCAAGATGAAAAGTGCAAAATCTTGTGGGATGCAATGATTCAGTGCAATCACCTGACCAGACATTGGAAACTGAACATTGTTGTGGTGGAAAAAAAAAAGGAAGACCATGCATGATTATCAACATAGCATGACCCGGTGACAACAGGATCAAAGAGAAAGAAGAGAAACTGAACGACTACGACAATTTGAAGTGGGAAATACTAAGGTTGTGGTCATTGAGGAGAGTAGATGTGGTACCAATTGTAACTGGTGCACTTGGAAGTATCAGCACTCAACTACCAACTCAGATCAAAAGGATTGGTACAAATGTAAAAGTAGAAGAACCTAAAAAAATCATCATTGCTTGAAACTGCAAGAATTCTTTGCAATGTTCTTGAAGCATGACCAGCAAACAAGTGTCACCTTAGTCTGCTGGCTGTGGATAGCTGACACTTTCCATCATACCCAGCAAAATCATCACTGAGTTTTCATCAAACAATAATGATAATAATAATGATATTAATGATCTTGTTTTTATTGGCCACAAGATCTGAACACAAAACATACAGGGATGATGCAATGCAAGGGGAGTTTAGCACAACAATTTGTACATACAATTAAACAATAACAATTAACAACAAAAAATAAACAATAAAATTCTCCACATAATGGGAGTTCATCCTAAGAGCAACCAAGGAACTCCACACATTTTCCTCACCCTGACTTCCAAAGGCACCTCAAGCAAGCACCTCTCATCTTCTCAACCCTCCTGGCTTACAAGTGTATGTTCAGAGTAGGCCCATTCACATGGATCATCCTCACTACATTCACCCACCTTTCAACAACAATACTAGGAGGCAGCACTTTCCTCACCACCCTCATTTTCCTTTTCAAGTGGAACTTGAGAAAGTCAATGAGGACTCAGCTGAAGAGAAAGTACCTGTCTTCAATCCTTTCAACCATGCCCACCACACTTCCTCTTTCGCCATAGCCATCAGACAGAGGAAAACTGCCTTCCCTTCATGGCCAAAAGAAGGTGGCTGGGTGATCCTCATAATGGAATCGTCTGATAACCAGATTCGTCCTACATGCATCAACAGCTTTTTGACAATGCTCCACAAATTTGAAATGAGTGCATGCAGAGAAGTTTCATTGCCCTATCCACATCTAGAACATGTCTGTCTGATGGCACTTCCAAGCTTGTAAAGCTTGTCTTGAACTGGCAGAGCTCCCAGGTAACACTATTAGGCCAAGGATTTCTGGAAATTATAGATAGACTCCAGCCTGAAATTGCTCAATAAAAGACCAGATAATTGATCCTTCCTAGAATTCCTCTGAAGGCATCGTTGCTCTTGCCCACCACTAATCTTCTATAGAATTCCAATGTAGAATTTCCACTGACTACATTACCTGACTAGCAGAGGGCTGTGAGACCCTGTTTACACTCCAGATGCAAAGTGCCCTTTCTTGATCTATGTTTAATTCAGGACTGTAGCTCCATCAATGAGACAAGCTGCAGAAAATCCTGACTGATAAATGGTGGGTACACCTGCTCACCATCAAGGTAGTGCTAGAGGTGTTGCAGACTCAGTACATGTCTGCATATCATTAGCCATGGCATTCCCAGTCCTCCACTCAGCACCTGTTGACAGCAGATGGACCGACTGAGGAGTGGGACATGTCCCTTCCACAGGAAGTGGGAAGAGCAAGTGATCCAGCTGATCAACCAGAAAACAGGGCAAGGGACAACAGTCAGATAGTAGTAGATGACAGTAGTGATGACAGCTTTCTCTCTGCTTATTTCTGGGGGAGACTGGCTACCAAGTTTGTCACCCACTCCAAGTTCTTGTCTAACAGGACGTCCAGACCAAACAAGACCCCAAGCAATTTAACCAGTCCTTCTGTCTAGTGTTCTACCATGCTATCAGATGGTATGGATCTGCCTCTCCAGTTGCTGAGCTGCAGGCCCAGTAACTTCTGGTTATTTTTTGCTCCTTTTGCTGCTTTGTACTCCCATACTGCAGTGGTGATTACCTCAATTTCTGAGACATTTGACACTATTACTGTGACATCATCCACATAAGCTGCCACAAACCTGCATTCTAGTTCATATGGTATGCCCCATGAAAGAACCATCTCCTGTAGCAATGGCTCAAGAGCCATCTTGTACAAAAGGGACAAGTGTGGGCATCCTTGTCAGACCAAACGCACAATGCCAAATGATTGCGTCTGGTTTAATGTGGAGTAGTACCTCCACACTGGTTCCAGACCAATTCTCACAACAGGTCCACTTCATCTTTAGGAGGTTGTAACTCCCACTGGTGGAATTTCTGACATCTTTATCCTCACCATCCTCCTTCGTAAATACAATGCCTGGAGCACATATTTTTTGTTCTGATAGCGAACCACAGAGAGTTTGACAAACAGAACTTCAGTCTTGAAGAGCACTGAAATGCCCATAAACTGCTTGGCTCTTGAGAGATGCCAAATATCAGGCATTATCTCTTTTAGTACACCTTCCACATCTGCCTGATTAGCCTTCTCTAGTCACTTTGTATTTATAGAAACACATTTATTAGACAACCAAAGGTTTTTTTTTTCGAAGGCCTGGGGTCTCCTGCCCCTAAGCCCTAGACCATCACCTAATCACCCTTACCCATCTTGTTGCTTAACAACAACAACAACAACAACAGCA
Source organism: Octopus americanus (assembly GCA_027568995.1). NCBI lineage: Eukaryota > Metazoa > Mollusca > Cephalopoda > Octopoda > Octopodidae > Octopus > Octopus americanus. The sequence continues at coordinate 7,079 of JAOPUM010045941.1, read as the reverse complement.
GCAGCAGTAGCAGTAGCAGCCCAAAATGCTGCAGCAGTTTTCTGCCATGAGTTTTACTTGAACTTTGTCGAGAGTCAGCAACTGTTCAGAACAGAAGTATATTTCTGGACACAGTTTTTGCAATGAATGTGGAACCACTTGGACTGGGGATCAGTGACATTGCTGGGGCAGATATCACACTTGTAGTAATATCAGGAGTGTTTATTTCATGCTCTTCAAGGCAAGAATGATTATATTGTTTTTGCAGTGTTGAAGGGGACATGACATACATGTCAATACTTCTATGATTTCTCCTCAAAGAGGCAGTGCCGATTTGACATGAAGTAGCTAAGCTGCAAGTGAACAACACCTTTGTGTGTAAGATTAGGAAAGAATAGAGATTAGTGTTGTCTGCACAGGGAGTGTGAGCTGTGATAGAAGTCACAAGTAGGTTGTTGATGTTAAGGAGAGGAAATAACAAAATCATCAGCACATGCAGTTATGAAAGCTTTCTGCCTGGGAGACAAGAGACATAATTATAACAGCTGAATTGGAATCTATGTTTAGCCACATGAAAACCATGAGTTGATCATGTGTGCAAACACATTTTCGGTCCTGTAAGCACCTCTTGCTTTTTGGTCATGTGATAGTCTGGCAGCATGACTAGGACTTTCTGTGTTGAAAGAGCTTACAAATAGAGGTGGATTTAGTGTGAAAAAGCCAGAGTGAATTTGGACTGAAAGTGAATTCAGTCTTTGGTAGAGTTTACTCTCACTCAGAGCTGCATATTCAAACTGGTATGATAGGTGAAGAAACATACCATGGCTATACAACAAGAAGAACGTGCATTGATATGTAAAAAGCAGCCTAATATGAATTTCTGTTGGATATCTCCTGCACCTGTAGTATACATCGTTTCATATAAAATCTACTCTTCTTATATTTTATGAACACGTTCTGTATTAATGTAGCAAGTAAATTATGTATATATACTGACAAAAAGCTTTCCTTCATGAAAACACTACAGATGGAACATATAAGTAAATGTCTTAATCAGGAGATTCTTGTACAAGACAAAAACATTGCTGATGTCAAAGGCAATTGCTTTCACTAATTTTCTCAAGAGCAAGGAATTAAAGGCGATTAACAGAGAAAATCGGATACCCACTAGGCCAGTTTAACTGAAGCTGTATTCCCCACAATGAGAAGGGAAAGAGAGTCAAGTTATTGGAGGAGTTGATTTTCAACAGCTATTTCTATCACCTTTCAAATATTTGTAATAAGAGTGATAAATTAATAGTTTCCAGCATCAGGATACAAAGTAATAAAGTGAGACCAAGGCCCTTGAAGTTTCATGATGTCAGTACTCATCCCATTTATAACACACACTTCAGAAATCTAATTGGCCAATTAGTCACCAATAACTCAGATGAGCAAGAGAGACAAGTTAACTTTGTTCTTGCCAGAAATGACACAGACAGATAGTTGTACATACTGAAGCTATTTCTGTGTGGAATGTATTCCTCCAAATAGATTAAATGTGAATAGCTTTGGATTAAAGATTAGGAAGATTAGGAAACAACAATGTAAACTCAGAAAAGATATAGAATATATATCTATCAGTTAAAACTATCAAATTAGTATCGGTATCTCGTAGCTGCCTATCTAAATACACATTTATATAAGGAGCTATAAAACATAAGACTTTAAGATGTTCTTAAGAGATAACCTGCTGCATGTCATCTGTCCCCTCCTTGGATTAAACAGAACAACAGAAAACATTAAAAAATCTCTCTTAAATGATGGCTTGGAGGTATATATCACTATACATGCACAATTAATATCATGGAAAACAGATTAATATTAATTCAAAGTTCAGATTATCTTACGGATGAAGGCATAGCTAAGTGGTTTATAAATTCACTTTGCAACTGTGAGGTCTTTAGTTTTATCCCATTCAATAGCACTATAGTCAAGTATCTTCTGCTATACTCATGGAGAGACATAAGCCTTGTGAATGAAGTTTTGTAAATGAGAACTGTATAGAAACTTGTTGGAAGAATCCTTCCTGTTTTTGTTTTGAATGGTAGACTCAATCAGCCAACTGGTTTTCGAAGACTACTTGACCTTTGGGTGCTTTTAATACAATTTCCCTTCGTCCTTCCAGTCTTATATGTCTTGAAAATGGGAGATGAGCACTGCTCTTCATCCTCTGACTTAGTACAGTAAAAATAGAGAAAAAAAGTTAAAATAATAATGATACTCTAAAAGAGTCTCAGTAGTAAGATGTAGTCTTATATTACATACCTGATAACTATGATACATAATATACAAAGCAGGACTATTATTGGTATAAGAACACTGCAAAGAATTACTGAAATGTTAAGAGAAAAATGGAAAGCATTAAAAAAGAGAATTTGCTTGTTTGATTTTTGCTTCTTTAATGGTCAAACATTTCAACAATTTGTAGCTTTTCTGTTACCTTTAATATTATTTGAATTCATTCAAACACCATGAATCATTTTAATCACCTTTCATACTGTATTTAGGAGGAGAGCCATCTCAAATATTCTTTCTCTGAAGTCATTGTTCTGATGAACATCAACCCAATTTGCTGCTTTCTCACTCCTCACACATCATCTGGACTGATTCGGGAGGCTGAGGTATTCTGTCTTTCTGAACAGTAGACACTGAATCCACACCTCCATCCAGTATGAAAGTAACTGAATTTACCACCAATCCACACTGTAGGATCCTAGCAACTAATTACCAGAGAGCAAAAGAGACAAATCAAGGAATCAGCATGTAATTGCAACCAAACGTTCCTCGAATCACACTGTATCATCTTAAGAAGGTAAGAAACACTTGAAAAGCATGGAGTTAACTGAAAAAAAGCAACTACCATCTAATCAATCTAAAACAGTTACAATAAGGACAGCTGCCATTTCACAAGACATTACTGTATTGTTAAAAGATTGCTTCAAATCCATGTGGTTCCAGGTTCAATTCACCTCTGCAAAATCTTGGGATGGTGAATAAATTACTTTTCCAATAGTTTTGTGTTGACCAATATCTTGTGAATGGTAGACCAAAATTGTGATACTGTTGCGTATACTATTTGTTTGTTCGTTTGTATGTTTGCATGTATGTATATACATACATAGGTAGGTAGATATGTACATACATATATATATATATGCATGTGTGAATGTGCGTGTATAAATTATATGCACACACACACACACATACATATATGTATATATACCAGCATCATACATATACATGTATGTATATATACCATCATCAACATCTTATGTCAGTTTTCCATGTTGACATGGCCTGGGTGGTTTGACAGAATCCAAGAGGTTAGAGGATGATGTTTGCTCAGATATCTCAGGTTCAGCATGGTTTTTACTGCTGGATATTCTTCCTAATTCCAACCTAATTCCAGTGCTTCCGTTCTTTTCTGTTTTCTGGTGCTAGAACGTGTAGTTTCAAATTATTTGGGTGTTGGTACCTCAAACGTGCCGTATAATACTTCCATAGGGATTTCATTTCTCGTGGCTGTCTTTTAAGCTGGTTAATATTTTTTTGTATTCAACATTTTTCCTTTTACCAGGAATATCATTTTTCCAATGTATTTAATTGTTACACCGTCCTTCCAGCTTTCTCTATCTATAGATTAAAAAAAACTGTCACCTAACTTGAAGAATTTTGAAGTATTTTTGATTGGCTTTTTTATTTTGATTGGGCATCAGCGTATCAAAAACAGATCTGACCTTTCTAGCAAACATCAATTGTGCAACTAACATTCCTGACAGTATATTCGGATTAGATGTTACTCGGTACACTCTTAGACATTGTTAGAATGCAAAATCGTCATCATTTCATTGCTCGCCTTTTCAAACGCCCTCTTGAAAGTGTCAACAAAACACTCCGCTTGTCCATTTGACCTAGGATGATATGGCGGAGTGGTCACATGTAAAACAGAGGTTCTCAAACTTTTGGGTACACCGGCCCCTCATGGCCACATAATACCCTCAGTACCCCACCCCTATTTTTATATATAAATGAATATTTTATATTTTACTAATTTATATATACTATGAATCATTTGATAATTAATATAATATCTAAATTACAATACTATAATAATAATATGATTAATTCATAGCGTCCCCAAATCCACTGCCTTCCTCTTATCGCCTCCTTTTTCTCTACTGCCCCCACCTCAAGCCCCCTTAGACAACAGCGGCCACCTGGACCGGCTCAACACCCACCTACAGACGGTAGCACCCACTTTGAGAAGCTATGATGTGAAATATGTATTGCAAATAATTAGGGTGTATGGCTTTTACTTTGAGGGGAGAAAAGTCTGAATTTTTGTTACTGAAAATAAGATATTTAAGACAAATCATTAACAAAAATGGACGTCGACTAGACCCGTCGGGGGCAGACACTATTAAAGATATGCCCCCCTCTGACTAACATTGTTTCATTTAATCTAGGTCTCTATGTACCTGTGTTAATCATTGAGACATCGCTGCCTGTTTCCAATTACGTTTGCGGAATTAATTTTTATATACAGAAATTTTCTTTGAGGCTTGTTTGTATTTTTTATCATCGATAATCCGTTTACGCGATTGTTTCTGTTGAAACGTTTTTTTATGGTCTGTCCTACAATGCAACATTTTTTGGCCTATTTTACCACTCTTGAAGCATTTTATGAACGGACAGTTATTTTTAAAATGTAGACTACTGCACCCATAAAATAGATTCCGTTTTGACATTGTTTTGTCTTATTTCTTATTCATTTCCGGTCGAAATGCGTGTATCTGAGAGCAATCTTTCTCTTCAATTTTTATTTGCGTCATATTGTAGATTTATAATACTCTGACATTCTTCAGCTACTGTTAAATTTTGGTCCTGTTCTAATTTTGTTAATACCCGGGAACGTATTCCGGCATCTTTATTTGCAGTAAGCCCTTGAACCAAAATTAAAGACTTGAACATGTCTGGGGTAAACTCATTCAATTTGAATTTCTCACAGTATCTATTAACCACTCTGGCATAAGTGACGAAATCTTTTTTGACCAAGTTTAAACATTCCCCCGTGAGCATTGAACAGGGAACTTCTTTCACTGAAAATATTCGATAAAATATTGTTTCATCGAAACAAATCTCATCTGACTTCTTTAGAAGAATATAATTACTATATTTCTTGTGTTCGGCAGGGGATAAGTTTCTCAAAAGTAGCCATACATTTTTCTCGTCGGACCAACTTTTACACTCCACTTTGAAGATTTTTTTCATATCTGAGAACATATGCAGAAAAGGTAGTACCGTCTTCTGGTTTATAGCTGAATTCTTCAATTGAGTTTGTTACGCTGTCTGACGAATACGAACCTGAAGTATTTCCGGACTTCTTCAACATTAATCCCAGCAACTGTTGGTTTTGATTTTGTTGCTGTTGTAGTTGATCCTGCAGCTGCTGTAGTTGCAGCTGTTGTTGTTGCTGCTGTTACTTTTGCATCTGCACCACGGAGGCCCAATAAGTCTTCCATGTTAAAACGATGTACTTTTTGATTTTGTGCCAAAAAAAGCAAAAACAAACATGAACTGCACACTTTGAACAACTCGTGACCACTTTTATATCTTTGTATTGCGTATATAATATAACGAAGCAGGTAGGCGGGGTAGTATATAGACAATGCACTGCTATTACTCGAGACTCAACGTTTTATATCAAACTCTCATAGTGAACCGCCAATTGTTCACAGTTCTTTACTTTAGAATAATGAGTCAGTCGACCTTTTAGTTACTTGAGCGGCGGTTGGAATCCTTCCACAACAAAATGTTAAATAGTCTTTATCCGACAACACTTGCTAAACAACAGCAAAACAAATACATTAACTTAGTCCTGAAAAGTGAAGTGAACAACATCCTACATATTGACAGTGAACTCCTCTGAAAGTACTCTTTTTCTGATGCTCATACAATCCTAAAACAGCTGGAATAACACGCCTTAAAGAAGACCAGGATGTGAAATCTGAGTATACCAAAAAATATTATGCACGGCTATGTCTCCCGAAGATTTAAAGAAGACAATATCAAAATGAATGGTAGCCTGTATTAGACTAACAACTGCTGCATCACAATTCAAAGGTTATGCATTTGCAATCTAAGAACAGACTGGTACAAAATACCTGGTAAACAACAGAGACAGTGAAGACCTTGGAGCCTCAAAATGCTACCAAAAATTCAGAGTATGTCATATTTCTATGACAAGCATCACACATTATTATCAGCTGGCCAAATATGTCATCAAAATACTATTTCTCTCTGTATTATGATGTTGTCACGAGAACAATAAACAATGCCATTCGAAGAAAAGACTGCTCTAGAATAAATATTGAGAACCTCCCTCTCGTTGTTAAATATATACATAAACATCAACACGAAGAGAAAATTGGCGGAACATGCTCATAAAACTTCTGACACATGTAAATATAACAGGCGGAATATGGTTGTTTGAGACAAACAAGAAGTAGGTACTGTTACAGAGATCATCTGCCCTGCAGATGTGAACCTCTCATCGATAATCAAAGAGAAAGAGGATGACTAAGGATGGCTGCTTAGTTTTCAAAATTATATTCTTAAATACATTGTAAAATAAACTCATACTTGTTGTTGTTCGAGCTTTCGTACTTGTAGCATTAGCACCTATAAAAACAAAATTAAAAAAGTAGCATCAGTATCTCTAAAAACAAAATAAAAAAAAACATAGGATATCAATTAGCTATATTTAAACATATTGTTTTTTGCTTGTAATTTGCAATTAAATCCTGCAGTGTGTATATTTCATGGTTCTCTGTTAACTTCCAGCTTCCTTACTAATCTCAAAATAATCATTTAGTGTTCACATCTACAATTTGTATATAAAAATATACATATACATATATATACATACATATATATGCATATACATATGTATATATACCTATATATATGTATAGAGTTAATCCAAACAAGAAAGCAGATAAAAACACAACGCGAGGACGTGGAACAAATATAGTATTATTGGACGCTCAGGAAAGAAG
>JAOPUM010045126.1:0-11891 GCA_027568995.1 Octopus americanus | reverse complement strand
AATAAAAACGAGGGTTAGAATGAAAACGAGGCTTTGGAATGAAAACAAGGCTTTGGAATGAAAACGAGGCTTTAGAACGAAAACGAGGCTTTGGAATGAAAACAAAGCATTAGAATGAAAAGAAGGAATTGAATCGACAACGAGGCTTTAGAATGAAAACGAGGCTTTGGAATGAAAGCGAAGGTTTGGAATGAAAAAGAAGCTTTGGAAAGAAAACGAGGCTTTAGAAGGAAAACGAGGCTTTGGAATGAAAACTAGTCTTTGGAATGAAAACGAGGCTTTGATATTAAAACAAGACTTTGGAATGAAAACGAGGCTTGGAATGAAAACGAAGCTTTGGAATAAAAACGTGGCTTTGGAATGAAAACGAGGCTTTGGAATGAAAACAAGGCTTTGGAATGAAAATGAGGTTTGGAATGAAAACGAACCTTTTGAATGAAAACGAGGCTTTAGATTGAAAACAATGCTTTGAAATGAAAACGTGGCTATGGAATGAAAACGAGGCTTCAGAATGAAAACAAAGCGTTGGATCGAAAACGAGGCTTTAGAATGAAAACAAGGCTTTGGAATGAAAACGAGGCTATAAAATGTAGACGAGGCTATGGAATGAAACGTGGCTTTAGAATGAAATCGAAGCTTTAGAATGAAAACAAGTCTTTGGAATGAAAACAAGGCTTTGGATTGTAAACGAGGGTTTAGAATGAAAACAATGCTTTGGAATGAAAACGAGGCTTTAGAATATAGACGGGGCATTAGAATGAAAACGAGGCTTTAGAATCAAAACGAGGCTTTAGAATCGAATTGGGGCTTTAGAATCTAAATGAGGCATTGGAATGAAAACGAGGCTTTGGATTGAAAACAAGACTTTGGAATGAAAACGATGCCTTTGAATGAAAACGAGGCTTTAGAATGAAAACGAGGCTTTTGAATGAAAATGAGCCTCTAGAATGAAAACGAGGCTTTGGAACGAAAACGAGGCTTTGGAATGAAAACGAGGCTTTAGAATGAAAACGAGGCTTTGGAATGAAAACGAGGAATTCGTAAGATAACGAGGCTTCAGAATGAAAACGATGTTTCGGATAGAAAACTGGTCTTTGGAATGAAAACGAAGCTTTGGAATAAAAACAAAGCGTTAGAATGAAAAATAGGCTTTTGCTTGAAAACGAGGCTTTAGAATGAAAACAAGGCTTTGGAATGAAAACGAGGCTTTGGAATAAAACAAGGCTTTGGATTGAAAACGAGGTTTTGAAATGAAAACATGGCTTTGGAATGAAAATGAGGCTTTAGATTGAAAACAAGGCTTTGGAATGAAAATGAGGCTTTGGAATGAAAATAAGGCTTTCGAATGAAAACGAGGCTTTGAAATGAAAACGTTGCCATGTAACGAAAACGATGCTTTAGAATAAAAACGAGTCTTTAGAATGAAAACGAGGCAATGGAATGAAAACAAGGCTTTTGAATGAAAACGAGGCTTTGGAACGGAAACGAGGCTTTGGAATGAAAACGAAGCTTTGGAATTAAAACGAGGCTTTAGAATGAAAATGAGGCTTTGGAATAAAAACGAGGCTTTGGAATGAAAACGAAGCTTTGGAATTAAAACAAGGCTTTAGAATGAAAATGAGGCTTTGGAATAAAAACGAGGGTTAGAATGAAAACGAGGCTTTGGAATGAAAACAAGGCTTTGGAATGAAAACGAGGCTTTAGAAAGAAAACGAGGCTTTGGAATGAAAACAAGGCTTTGGAACGAAACCAAGGCTTTGGAAAGAAATCGAGGCTTTAGAATGAAACCAAGGCTTTGGATAGTAATCGAGGCTTTAGAATGAAAACAAGTCTTTGGAATGAAAACGAAGCTTTAGAATGAAAACAAGGCTTTGGAATGAAAAGGAGTCTTTGGAATGAAAACAAGGCTTTGGAAAGAAAACGTGCCTTTGCAATGAAACCGAAGCATTGGAATAAAGACAAAGCGTTAGAATGAAAAAAGACTTTGGAATGTAAACAAGGCTTTGGAATAAAAAAGGAGGCTTTAGAATGAAGACAAGGATTTGGAATAAAAACGAGGCTTTGGAATGAAAACGAGGATTCAGAAATGAAAACGCGGCTTTTAAATAAAACCGAAGCTTTTGAATGAAAACTAGGCTTTAGAATGAAAACAAGGCTTTGGAATGAAAACTTGTCTTTGGAATGAAAACAAAGCTTTAGAATGAAAACAAGGCGTTGGATCGGAAAAGAGGCTTTAGAATGAAAACAAGTCATTGGAATGAAAACGAAGCTTTGAATTTAAAACGAGGCCATGAAATGAAAACGAGACTTTTGAATGAAAACGAGGCTTTGGAATGAAAACATGGCTTTGGAATGAAAACGAGGCTTACAATGAGAACAAGCCTTGGGAACGAAAACGAGGCTTTAGAATGAAAACAAGGCTTTGGAATGAAAACGACGCTTTAGAACGAAAACAAAGTTTGCCAATGAAAACGTGGCTTTGGAATGAAAACAAAGCTTTGGAACGAAAACGAGGCCTTGGAATGAAAACGAGTCTTTTTTTTAAATGAAAACAAAGCTTTGGAATGAAAACGAGGCTTTCGTATGAAAACGAAGCTTTGGAATGAAAACAAGGCTTTGGAATGAAAACGAGGTTTGGAATGAAAGCGAGGCTTTAGGATGAAAATGAGGCTTTAGAATAAAAACGAGGGGTAGAATGAAAAAAGGCTTTGGAATGAAAACGAGGCTTTGGAATGAAAACGAGGCTTTACATGAGAACAAGGCTTGGGAACGAAAATGAGTCTTTAGAATGAAAACAAGGCTTTGGAATGAAAAGTATGCATTAGAAGGGAAAAACAACTCTTTGGAATGAAAACTAAGCTTTAGAATGAAAGAGGCTTTGCAATGAAAACGACATTTCGGAATGAAAACAAGGCTTAGGAATGAAAACGAGTCTTTGGAATGAAAACAAGGCTTTGGAAAGAAAACGAGGCTTTGGACTGAATACGAGGCTTTAGATTGAAAACGAAACTTTAGAATGAAAACGAGGCTTTGGAATGAAAACGATGCTTTGGAATGAAAACAAGGCTATAGAACGAAAATTGGGCATTGGAATGAAAATGAGGCTTTGGATTGAAAATGAAGCTTTAGAATGTAAACGAGGCTTTGGAATGAAAACAGGGCTTCGCAACGAAAACGAGGCTTTTGAAACGAAAAGGAAGCTTTGGAATTAAAACGATGCTTTAGAATGAAAATGAGGCTTTGGAATAAAAACGAGGATTAGAATGAAAAAAGGCTTTGGAATGAAAGCAAGGCTTTGGAATGAAAACGAGTCTTTACAATGAGAACAATCTTGGGAAGGAAAAGGAGGCTTTTGAATGAAAACAAGGTTTGGAATGAAAACGAGGCTTTAGAATGAAAACGCGGCATTGGAATAAAATCGAGGATTTGGTATGAAAACAAGACTTTGGAATGAAAATAAGACTTTGGAATGAAAACGAGGCATTGGAATGAGAACGAGGCTTTAGAATGAAAACGAGGCTTTGGAATGAAAACAAGGCCTTGGATTGAAAACAAGGCTTTGAAATGAAAACAAATCTTTGGAACGGAAACGAGGCTTCGGAAAGAAAACAAGGCTTTGCAATGAAAACGAGCAAATTGGAACGAAAAGGAAGCTTAGCAATTAGGACGAGGCTTTAGAATGAAAACGAGGCTTTGGAATAAAAACGAGATTTAGAATGAAAATGGCTTTGGAATGAAAACAAGGCTTTGGAATGAAAACGAGGCTTCACAATGAGAACAAGGCTTGGAAAAGAAAACGAGGCTTTAGAATGAAAACGAGGCTTTAGTACGAAAACAAGGCTTTGGAATGAAAACAGGGCTTTGGAATGAAGACAAGGCTATGGAATGAAAACGAGACTTTGGAATGAAAACGAAGCCTTAGAATGAAAAGAAGGCTTTGGAATGAAAACGGGGCTTTACAATGAAAACTGGGCATTGGAATGAAAACAAAGATTTAGAATGAAAATGAGGCTTTGGAATGAAAACGAGTCTTTGGAATGAAAACGAGGCTTCGCAATGAAAACGAGGCCTTAGAATGAAAACGAGACTTTGGAATGAAATCGAGTCTTTGGAATGAAAACAATGCTTTGGAATGAAAACGAGGCTTTAGAATGAAAACGGTGCATTAGATTGAAAACGAGGCTTTAGAATGAAAATGAGGCTTTTGGAATGAAAAGGAGGCTTTATAATGTAACTGAGGCTTTGGAATGAAAACGAATCGTTCGAATGAAAACAAGGCTTTGGAAAGAAAAGGAGGCTTTGGAATGAAAAGGAGGCTTTAGAATAAATATGATACTGTAGAATGAAAATGAGGCATTCAGAATGAAAATGAGGCTTTACAATGTAAATGAGGCTTTGGAATGAAAACGAACTTTGAGATGAAAACAAGCCTTTGGAAAAAAAACGAGACTTTGGAATGAAAACGAGGCTTTAGAATAAAAATGATACTGTGGAATGAAAATGAGGCTTTGGAATGAAAATGAGGATTCTGAATGAAGACGAGGCTTTGGAATAAAAACGAGGCTTTGGAATGAAAATTAGGCTTTAAAATAAAAACAAGGATTTTGGACCGAAAATGAAGCTTTGGAATTGAAACGAGGCTTTAGATTGAAAATGAGGCTTTGGAATAAAAACGAGGGTTAGAATGAAAAAGGCTTTGGAAGGAAAACAAGGTTTTGGAATGAAAACGAGGCTTTACAATGAGAACAAGGCTTGGAAACGAAAACGAGGCTTTAGAAAGAAAACGAGGCTTGGGAATGAAAACGAGGCTTTGGAATGAAAACAAGGCGTTGGTATGAAAACGTGGCTTTAGAATGAAAACGATGCTTTGGATAGAAAACTGGTCTTTGGAATGAAAACGAAGCTTTGGAATAAAAACAAAGCGTTAGAATGAAAACAAGGCTTTGGAATGAAAACGAGGCTTTGGAGTAAAAACAAGGCTTTGGAATGAAAACGAGGCATTGGAATGAAAACGAGGATTTGGAATGAAAACGAGGCTTTTGAAATGAAAACAAGGCTTTGGAATGAAAATGAGGCTTTGGAATGAAAACAAAGCTTTGGAATGAAAACGAGGCTTTGAAATGAAAACGTGGCTATGGAACGAAAACGATGCTTTAGAATGAAAACGATTCTTTGGAATGAAAACGAGGCATTGGAATGAAAACGAGGCTTTGGAATGAAAACGAGGCATTGGAAATGAAAAGAGGCTTTGGAATGAAAACGAAGCTTTGGAATTAAAACGAGGCTTTAGAATGAAAATGAGGCTTTGGATTAAAAACGAGGGTTAAGAATGAAAACAAGGCTTTGGAATGAAAACGAGGCTTTAGAACGAAAACGAGGCTTTGGAATGAAAAAGTGTGTTTGGAATGAAAACAAGGCTTTGGAATTAAAACAAGAATCTGAATGAAAACGAGGCTTTAGAACGAAAACATGGCTTGTATTGAAAACAAGTCTTTGGAATGCAAACAAAGCTTTGAAATGAAAACGAGGCTATAGAATGAAAACGAGGCATTGGATCGAAAACGAGGCTTTAGAATGAAAACAATGCTTTGGAATGAAAACGAGTCTTACGAATGAAAACAAGGCTTTGGAAAGAAATCGAGGCTTTGAAATGAAAAGTAGGCTTTAGAATAAAAATGATACTGTGGAATGAAAATGAGGCTTTTGGAATGAAAATGAGGATTTAGAATGTAAATGAGGCTTTGGAATGAAAACGAGTCTTTGGAATGAAAACAAGGCTTTGGAAAAAAAACGAGGCTTTGGAATAAAAACGAGGCTTTAGAATAAAAATGATACTGTGGAATGAAAACGAGGCTTTGGAATGAAAATGAGGCTTTTGAATGTAAATGAGGCTTTGGAATGAAAACGAACTTTGAAATGAAAACAAGGCTTTGGAAAAAAAGCGAGACTTTGCAATGAAAACGAGGCTTTAGAATAAAAATCATACTGTGGAATGAAAATGAGGCTTTGGAATGAAAATGAGGGTTGTGAATGAAGACGAGGCTTTGGAATGAAAACGAGGCTTTGTAATGAAAATTAGGCTTTAAAATAAAAACGAGGCTTTTGGACCGAAAAGGAAGCTTTGGAATTAAAACGAGGCTTTAGATTGAAAATGAGGCGTTGGTATGAAAACGAGGCTTTAGACTGAAAACGATGTTTTGGATAGAAAACTGGTCTTTGGAATGAAAACGAAGCTTTGGAATAAAAACAAAGCGTTAGAATGAAAACAAGGCTTTGGAATGAAAACGAGGCTTTGGAGTAAAAACAAGGCTTTGGAATGAAAACGAGGCATTGGAATGAAAACGAGGATTTGGAATGAAAACGAGGCTTTTGAAATGAAAACAAGGCTTTGGAATGAAAATGAGGCTTTGGAATGAAAACAAAGCTTTGGAATGAAAACGAGGCTTTGAAATGAAAACGTGGCTATGGAACGAAAACGATGCTTTAGAATGAAAACGATTCTTTGGAATGAAAACGAGGCATTGGAATGAAAACGAGGCTTTGGAATGAAAACGAGGCATTGGAAATGAAAAGAGGCTTTGGAATGAAAACGAAGCTTTGGAATTAAAACGAGGCTTTAGAATGAAAATGAGGCTTTGGATTAAAAACGAGGGTTAAGAATGAAAACAAGGCTTTGGAATGAAAACGAGGCTTTAGAACCAAAAGGAGGATTTGGAATGAAAAAGGGTGTTTGGAATGAAAACAAGGCTTTGGAATTAAAACGAGAATCTGAATGAAAACGAGGCTTTAGAATGAAAACATGGCTTTGTATTGAAAACAAGGCTTTGGAATGCAAACAAGGCTTTGAAATGAAAATGAGGCTTTGAAATGAAAACGAGGCTATTGAATAAAAACGAGGCATTGGATCGAAAACGAGGTTTTAGAATGAAAACAAGGTTTTGGAATGAAAATGAAGCTTTGGAATGAAAACGAGTCTTACGAATGAAAACAAGGCTTTGGATAGAAATCGAGGCTTTGGAATGAAAAGTAGGCTTTAGAATAAAAATGTTACTGTGGAATGAAAATGAGGTTTGGAATGAAAACGAGTCTTTGGAATGAAAACAAGGCTTTGGAAAAAAACGAGGCTTTGGAATGAAAACGAGGCTTTAGAATAAAAATGATACTGTGGAATGAAGACGAGGCTTGGAATGAAAATGAGGGTTTTGGTTGAAGACGAGGCTTTGGAATGAAAACGAGGCATTGGAATGAAAATTAGGATTTAAAATAAAAACGAGGCTTTGGAATGAAAACGAGGCTTTAGAATGAAAACGAGGCTTGGGAATGAAAACAAGGCTTTGGAATGAAAACGAGGAGTTGGTATGAAAACGAGGCTTTAGAATGAAAAAGAAGCTTTGGATAGAAATCTGGTCTTTGGAATGAAAACCAAGCTTTGGAATAAAAACAAAGCGTTGGAATGAAAACAAGGCTTTTGATCGAAAACTAGGCTATAGAATGAAAACAAGGCTTTGGAATGAAAACGAGGCTTTGGAGTAAAAACAAGGCTTTGGAAATGAAAACGAGGCTTTGGAATGAAAATGAGATTTGGAATGAAAACGAGGCGTTTGAAAGAAAACAAGGCTTTGGAATGAAATTAAGGCTTTGGAATGAAAACAAAGCTTTGGAATGAAAACAAGGCTTTGAAATGAAAACGTGGCTATGGAACGAAAACGATGCTTTAGAATGAAAACGAGTCTTTGGAATGAAAACGAAGCATTGGAATGAAAACGAGGCTTTGGAATGAAAACGAGGCATTGGAACGGAAACGAAGCTTTGGAATGAAAATGAGGCTTTAGAATTAAAACGAGGCTTTAGAATGAAAATGTGGCTTTGGATTAAAAACGAGGGTTAGAATGCAAAAAGGCTTTGGAATGAAAACAAGGCTTTGGAATGAAAACGAAGCTTTAGAACGAAAACGAGGCTTTGGAATGAAAAGGAGTGTTTGGAATGAAAACAAGGCTTTGGAATAAAAACGAGAATTTGAATGAAAACGAGGCTTTAGAACGAAAACATGGCTTTGGATTGAAAACAATGCTTTGGAATGAAAACAATGCTGTGGAATGAAAAGGAGGCTTTGAAATGAAAGCGAGAATATGGAATGAAAACGAGGCATTGGATCGAAAACGAGGCTTTAGAATGAAAACAAGGCTGTGGAATGAAAACGAGGCTTTAGAATGAAAACGAGTCTTACGAATGAAAACAAGGCTTTGCAATTAAAACGAGGTTTGGAATGAAAACAAGGTTTTAGAATGAAAACAAGGCTTTGGTTTGAAAAAAATGCTTTGGAATGAAAACAAGGCTATGGAATGAAAAGGAGTCTGTAGAATGAAAACGAGGCTTTAGAATGAAAATGAGCTTTTGGAATGAAAACGAAGCTTTGGAATGAAGACGAGGCTTTGGTATGAAAAGGAGGCTTTAGAATGAAAACGAGGCTTTGGATTGAAATCTTGTCTTTGGAATGAAAACGAGGCATTGGTTTTAAAACAAGACTTTGGAATGACAACGAGGCATTAGAATGAAAACGAGGCTTTGGAATGAAAACAAAAGTTTGCAATGAAAACGTGGCTTTGAAATGAAAACGCGGCTTTTAAATGAAAACGAACCTTTTGAATGAAAACTAGGCTTTAGAATAAAAACAAGGCTTTGGAATGAAAACGAGGCTTTAGAGTGAAAACAAGGCGTTGTATCGACAACGAAGCTTTGGAATGAAAATGAGAATTTAGATTGAAAACGAGGCTTCGGAATGAAAACAAGGCTTTGGAATGAAAACGAGGCTTTGGAATGAAAACGAGGCTTTAGAATGAAAACAAGTCTTTTGAATGAAAACAAAGCTTTAGAATGAAAACAAGTCTTTGGAATGAAAACGAGGCTTTAGCGTGAAAACAAGGTTTGAATAAAAACGAGTCTTTGGAATGAAAATAAGGCTTTGGAAAGAAAATGAGGCTTTGGAATGAAAACGTGGTTTTGGAATAAAAACGGGGCTTTAGAATGAAAACTGGGCATTGGAATGAAAACAAGGATTTAGAATGAAAATGAGGCTTTGGAATGAAAACGAGACTTTGGAATGAAAACGAGGCTTTAGAATGAAAACGAGGCCTTAGCATGAAACGAGGCTATGGAATGAAATCGAGTCTTTGGAATGAAAACGAGGCATTGGAATAAAACCAATGCTTTGGTATGAAAGCGAGGATTTAGAATGAAAACAGTGCATTAGAATGAAAGCGAGGCCTAAGAATGAAAACGAAGTTTTGGAATGAAAATGAGGCTCTAGAATGTAAATGAGTCTTTAGAATGTAAACGAGGCATTGTAATGAAAACGAGGATTTAGAATGAATATTAGGCATTGGAATGAAAACAAGGCTTTGGAATGAAAACGAGGCTTTATATGAAAACTGGGAATTGGAAGGAAAACAAGGATTTAGAATGAAAATGAGGCTTTGGAATGAAAACGGGGCTTTGGAATAAAAACGACGCTTTAGAAAGAAAACGAGGCTTTGGAATGAAAACAGGGCTTTGGAATGAGAACGAGACATTAGAATGAAAACGAGGCTTTGGAATGAAAACGAGGCTTTGAAATGAAAACGAGGCTATGAAATGAAAACGAGGCTTTTGAATGAAAGCAAGGCCTTCGAATTAAAACGAGGCGTTTGAACGAAAACGAGGCTTAGTAATGAAAACGAGACGGTGGAATGAAAACGAGGCTTTAGAATGAAAATGAGGCTTTGGAATAAAAAGGGTTAGGATAAAAACGAGGCTATGACAACTAAGCTTTGCAATGAAAACGAGGCTTTACAATGAGAACAAGGCTTGGGAGCGAAAATGAGGCTTTAAAATGAAAACAAGGCTTTAGATTGAAAACAAGGCTTTGGAATGAAACCGAGGCTTTAGAATGAAAAGGAGGCTTTCAAATGAAAACGAGACTATGGAATGAAATCGAGGTATTGGATCGGACACGAGAGTTTAGAATGAAAAGAAGGCTTTGGAATGAAAACGAGTCTTACGAATGAAAACAAGTCTTTGGAATGAAAACTTTGCTTTAGAGTGAAAACAAGGCATTGGAATGAAAACGAGGCTCTAGAATGAAAACGAGTCTTTGGAATGAAAACAAAGCTTTGGAATGAAAACGAGGTTTGGAATGAAAACGAGACTTTAGAATAAAAACAAGGCTTTGGATTGAAAACAAACATTGGAATGAAAACGAGGCTTTGAAATGAAATCGAGGCTATTGAATGAAAACGATGCTGTAGAATGAAAACGAGGCTTTAGAATGAAAACTAGGCTTTGGGATGAAAACGAAGCTTTGGAATGAAAACGAGGCTTTGGAATGAAATCGAGGCTTTAGAATGTAAACGAGGCTTTGGAATGAAAACGAGGCTTTAGAATGTAAACCAGGCTTTGGAAGAAAAACGATGCATTAGAATGAAAACAATGCTTCGGATTGAAAACGAGGCTTCAGAATGAAAGGAAGGGTTTGGAATGAAAATGAGGCTTTGGAATGAAAACAAGGCTTTCGAATGAAAACGAGGCTTTAGAATGAAGGCAAGGCTTTGGAATGGAAAGGAGGCTTTGGTATGAAAACGAGGCTTTAGAATGAAAACGAGGCTTTGGAATGAATATGATGCTTTAGAATGAAGACGAGGTTTGGAATGAAAACGAGTCTTTGGAATGAAAACATGTCTTACGAATGAAAACGAGGCTTTGGAATGAATATAAGGCATTGGAATCAAAATAAGGCATTGGAATGAAAACAAGCCTTTGGAATATAAACGAGTCTTTGGAATGAAAAGAAGGCTTTAGAACGAAAACGAGGCTTTGGAATGACAACGCGTATTTAGAATGAAAACGAAACTTTGGAATGAAAACGAGGCTTTTGAATGAAATTAAAGCTTTACAATGAAAACGCGGCATTGGAATAAAAACAGGTGTTAGTCTGAAAACAAGACTTTGGATTGAAAATGAGGCTTTGGAATGAAAACGAGGCATTGGAATGAGAACGAGGCTTTAGAATGAAAACGAGTCTTTGGAATGAAAACGAGGCTTTAGAATGAAAACAAGGCCTTGGATTGAAAACAAGGCTTTCTAATGAAAACAAATCTTTGGAACGGAAACGAGGTTTTGGAATGAAAACAAGGCTTTGCAACGAAAACGAAGCTTTTGGACCGAAAAGGAAGCTTTGGAATTAAAACGAGGCTTTAGAATGAAAATGAGGCTTTGGAATAAAAACGAGGTTTAGAATGAAAAATGGTTTGGAATAAAAAACAAGGCTTTGAAATAAAAACGAGGCTTTACAATGAGATCAAGGCTTGGAAACGAAAACGAGGCTTCACAATGAAAACGAAGCTTTAGAATGAAAACGAGGCTTTGGAATGTAAACGAGACTTTAGAATGAAAACAAGTCTTTTGAATGAAAACAAAGCTTTAGAATGAAAAGTAGGCTTTGCAATGAAAACGAGTTTTTGGAATAAAAACGAGTCTTTGGAATAAAAACGAGTCTTTGGAAAGAAAACGAGGCTTCGAAATGAAAACGAGAACTGGAATGAAAACGAGGCTTTAGAATGTAAACATGGCTTTGGATTGAAAACAAGGCTTTGGAATGAAAACAAGGCTTTGGAATGAAAAGGATTCTTTCAAATGAAATCGAGGCATTGGATCGAAAACGAGAGTTTAGAATGAAAAGAAGGCTTTGGAATTAAAATGAGTCTTACGAATGAAAACAAGTCTTTGGAATGAAAACGAGGCTTTAGAGTGAAAACAAGGCATTGGAATGAAAACGAGGCCCTAGAATGAAAACGAGTCTTTGGAATGAAAACAAAGCTTTGGAATGAAAACGAGGTTTGGAATGAAAACGAGACTTT
>JAOPUM010044285.1:0-11964 GCA_027568995.1 Octopus americanus | reverse complement strand
TTCATTAGTGCAGACTGTCGGTAAGGAATGAAAGCACTGTTTTGTTTAGGTGGTATTGGATTGACTTTAAATTGAGAGTCATTAGGAAGCCCTAATTTTTCTCTACCCCATTGTCTAACGTAGTCACCAGTTCTAGCAGCTAAATCAAAAGAAATACCGTTTCCTTTAATACCCATTTTTGCTTTTATTAGGTCAAACTGCAAACCCAATCTTTCTAACTCTAAGACGGTTATTTCGGTTCTAGCAAACATTTCATCAAAGAAAGTCCACTGACCTGCTTTACTGCGTTCCATTTGATTGAATACAAAAGTTAAAGCTTTACTTGCAACCCAAATCAGCAATCCCCAAACAGTGAACTTTCCAATTATTTTACCTAATGCGCTACCAAATGTACCTGTTAATACAGTGGAAAAAATCCTACTCCATCTTGTACCACTCTGTAGCATAGCGACTACAATACCACCAACCCTACCAATGTGTCTAAATCTACCAAGTAGTATTAATAAAACACCAATGAGAATATTATTACCACCTGTTACATCATTTAGTTTCTCATACCAATCACCAAATGTAGTAACAATTTCTTTTAAAGCCCCAATAACAGGTTTTAAATTCTGCGCTAGGGGTATAAGTGCTACAGTTATAGCAGTAAGACCTTTAAATACACTTCCTAGCATTTGGTCTAAACCACTATCCATTAACTCTTTAGATAATTGCGCTAAGGCTTCCTTAAACCTATTCATATTGTAGGCTGACGACTGTAGCATCTTGTCGTAAGCACCACTCTCCCTAGCCATTTTTTGCAGGTTTTTAGCGTAAATTTCCCAGACTTTACCAACGTCTGTAATTTTACCTTGCTCTTGCATTTTAACTGCTTCAGCACTGGATTTTAAACCGTAGGCTTGCTTAATTGCGTCACGAAAAACTTTTTGGGAAAAACCACGTTCAGCTAACTGGTTAATCTCTTCTTGAGCAATCTTACCCTTTGAGAACATTTGGTAAAATGCAGTATAAACCCCTTTTTGTTTTTCAGGGTCTAATTGCATGGTAGCCATATATTCATTTAAGCCAGTGAAAATTTCTTTTTTCTTATCTTGACTTAAACCTTCAGCAGCCGTATTAACTTGAGCAAAGGCTTTACCTAACTCTTGAGATGTTAAACCCAATCGCAAGGCTTCTTCTTTTACATATTTTAAGCTATCACGAAACTCGTTCATATCTTTGGATGACATTTGTAGTGCCAATTCCATACGAGTTTGTTCTTGCCCTGTTTTTACAACTTGTGAACCAAGATAACCTACTGAAGCAATACCACCACCAAGAATAGCAGTTGGTAAAGAATTACCAAGTAGCCCTGCTAACATCCTTCTGCCACCTAAAGGAATGATAGTAGTTCCGCCACCAGTTGAAGCATTTTGATTTGCCGTTACTTGTTGCGATTGGTTTAAGCTACCGCTTTGACGAACATGAATTGATATATTACTATTACTTCTAATATCTTGTATTCGACTTCTTACTTGACGTAAGGCATCTCTAGCACGATTGACAGCATTAGCGTAATCATTCCAATGCTGAACACCTGCATGAACACTAGAATTGATTTTACCAATAGCTTTAGTGGTAGTTTGTTGATGACTACTAATATTGTTTAAGTGTTTATCAACATTCTTAACAGCTTCAGCCATACTATTATAAGAGTTGATAATCTTATTATTAGCACCTGCACCACGAACTTTATTTAAAGCTGTATCAACACTATCTAAAGCAGATTTCAAACTTCTTAAATGTTTAGATGATTGCTTAACACCTTGATTTAAGTTTGTAAACTCATGTCTAGCACTAGCTAAACTTTGTTTAAACTTATCTAAACCGCTAGTATCAACTTTAAAACCAAGACTAGCAAACATACTTGCAATTTGCATATTAATTCCTTATACTAGCTTTTAACAGTATACTAGAGTTTAACGATGGCTATATGACTCTCTATTGTTTTTTAATTCATCTTCATGAGCCATCCAGTTTTCGTAGTGTTGATACTCCATTAAATCATAAACGTCATTAATAGTCATTTCATGATTTAACTTATACAACAAACTTGCTTTATCTTTAGTCGATGGGTGTGCTAATACTTGCAACCACTCAAAAGGTAAAGAGAAATCATTTCTAAACTTCTCTTCTTCTACAGGGTTTACCCTCGTTGACGAATCATTATTTACGCTTTTGGTAAATTCGTAACGAGTCTTTGAAAAGACTCAAGATAGTTTAGCTTGATAACTTGAATCACTAGCAAAAGGAAAGCATCATAGTTTTCTGCAAACTCTTTATCAAAGTCGATTTTCATATTATCCACTTCAACATTAGACACTAAATCAACAAGTAATTGCTCAACTTCTTTTTGATTTTCATCACTAAGTAAGCCAATTAATTGTGAGATAATTTCACTATCGTCTTTGTTTTCGTTAAACATAAACCCAATAAAAGGAAATACATATTTAGTAAGTCGTGGTAAGTATGACCAACCTTCTCGACCTTTAAACGAGTTGATGACGTATGCTTTATTATTAATTCTTTCAATATGTTGTGACATTTAAAACTCCTAAGCTATTTATTGTTCTTCACTGTTGGAAAACAAACTACATTACCACCAACAGGACTACCTTCTAAGACAGCTAATTGTGTGTTCGGTATGTTTTCTATTTGTTGTGTGACTTCACTAATTTGTGTTGCTGTAGACGATTGTGATATAGTTTCTTCTACAGTTGTTTCAGATGACGTAGTTTCATTAATCTCTTGAACACGCATTAGATTTGGTGCATATTGATTTAACGCTAAGACATACACCCTATCATTAGAATCTGTTTGCATATCCTTCTGTGGCATTGATAAGATATATGCTTTATAAACACCTTCTAATCTACCATTCTCATGTACTGACACAGAAAACCAACCTTTAGTTTTTTGTTGTGTGTTTCTCAAGTCTTTGAGTAAATCATTAGACGGTGATGTAGGAAGTAATGTAATAGTGAGCGTATTGCTTTCTATTGTCTCATAGTAGACAGTGTAATTAACATCAACACCCTGTTCTTGCTTTAATATGTTTTCAGCATTGATTGATGATGATACAACACCTATAAGTGGTATTCCTGCAACTAAAATTGTATTCTTTGATGAATCGTATAATTGTGTTTGTCTTTTAACAACATTATTCAATCCGTATTTACCTAATAGACTGTTAGCTTTATCAGATAGTTCGTCTAATACACCCATTATTACAATCCTTAGAATAAATTTTTCAATCTTGTTTCAGCACTATCAATCCCTTTTTGTACCATATTCATAATCTTAGGCGCTGTGAAACCCATTGATTCAGCAATGCCCATATACTTGATTAGTGACATGATTGTACTTAGTGATTCAGCAACGAATGATGCTTCACTTGTACCTCGTATCTCATAGTTACCATCGTGACAAATAAATGTCCATGTACGATTACCTAATTCAGCACCAAATTCGCTACTAGGCTCTGTTTCAAAGAAACAATCAGAAGCACTAAATGTAGTACCTTGATTGCCTACAGCTAAACTTGCTGTCTCTCGAATACTAATAGACATCTGCAAATTAGTACCTAGTACTTTATACAGCTTTTGAATTAGGTGTAGAAATTCATTACTTTCACTCACTTGAGATAGTGTGATAGTGACACGATAACTCCCATAACTATCAACAAAACCTGTATGACTACCATCTTGTGCTTTTCTAAAACTTACAAGATTATCAATACGTTCAATACTAATAAAACTGTCTTTAGCAAGTCCTACAAGGTCAATACCAAATACGCTTACTTTCACTTGTGATGGTACATAGCTGTATAGATTAGCCATTGTAGGACTCCGTTAATTTATCAGATTTGTTTCCATGTGTCGTCAATATCAACACCTAAAGCATCTAACGCATTAGCTAGTTCAGGGTCAATCTTACCTGCACCACCTAGATATTGTTCTGCACCTGCCAAAACAATCACCCAATCACGGTTTGATGTATCATTACCGTACTCATAGTTTTGTGGGCGTTTAACAAAGCATTGTGCCGAATAAGCATAAGTACGTGAACTCTTATCAGCGAAAGTACAAGTGAAAATACCATCTAACCCTGTAAGGTCACGTTCATCGTAGCTTGCAATAGCAGATAAATAATCATTACTTGCTGAAGTTTGGTCTAAGTGAACAGTCATGCGCAAAGTTTTATCTAGGTTGTGTGTTCTTACTGTTTCACCGTAGTTTAATGTCTTTTCAGCCCATGTTGCTTCGGGGTACTCTAAAGTTACAACACTATTCTTACTCATACCACCAATGATATGAGAAGTATTTGTTTTTGGATGTGTAATTGCGATTACAATGCTACTTGGACGATAGCTTGCGAAGTGTGATGTTGCCATTTATAATACTCCGAATTAAGCGTAAACTGTGCCTTCAATAGCATTGACAAAAAGAATAGCACCTGCTAATCTTGCTCTAAATGTGATTTTGCGTAGATAACCACTTGCACGTTCTTGTGATGTCAGTTTATTAGCGTCAGGAACTTGAATACTAAACCCTTCGTCATCTGTAAGAATGTTATAACGTACAGCTTCATTTAATACTGTTACAACTTCAGCTTTAAATAATTCAATACCTGAATTAGTGTAGTTGATACGGTCTTTAGTGTATAATAGATTCCACGCACGTTCAGCTAAACGAATTTCCAACCAAATAGCACCTAAAATAACATGGAGTTTTTCACCACCTGCAACATTCGCACTACCTTCAATGCTGTCATCTTGACCTACTTTAGTGTAGAAATGGGCATTTTTAGATTGCAATGTTGACCATTCGGTACGAGTAAAACTTTCAGCTACTAAGGTGGTAAGTGCTTTATGAATCCAAGCATTGCTACCAATAACTGCTGAAGCAAAACGACCTACCCATGCTGATTCTGGACTTACAACTGTTGTGTCACGAACAAACATACCTAAAGAGTGCATTAAATTTAACGCTTTTAGTTTTGAGAAAATGTCTGTAGTGTCTGCACTATCTAAAGCTTTAACATTACTAGATGAATAAACATACATTGCTGTTTGTGTTTCAATGTATTGAGCAATAGCTAATTTATCAGCGTCATCTACAGCATCAGTGATTAGGAAAAACCATTCGTTAGTTGCTGATTGTAGTTTCTTAACAGCATTGACATAATTAAAGCTACCGTCTTGTTCTGCTACTACTTTACCCACTACAATATCACGTACTCGTGGGTTTTGACTAAAGATACGTTGTGCTGCAATATAAGCGTATTCAATAGTTGTGAACCCATCGCTTAACATTTCTGTAGTAGATGAATACTTACGATACAATTCATTTGTACCAAAGTGTGCGTGTTTTGATAGCACAGCGATTGTTTGCAAATCACGTACTGTCTTACTTGTTGTTTCTCTGTTAATAATTACATTAACAATATCGCTAATCTGTAACATTAAATGTTCCTCTGTTTATTAATTGTATACAACACCTTCGATATCTGCATTTAATAT
Source organism: Octopus americanus (assembly GCA_027568995.1). Lineage (NCBI taxonomy): Eukaryota > Metazoa > Mollusca > Cephalopoda > Octopoda > Octopodidae > Octopus > Octopus americanus. The sequence goes on along the minus strand of JAOPUM010044285.1, from coordinate 6,401 downwards.
CGAGTACGTGAGCTTTGCTTTAAATTTATAGGTTGCGTTATTTTGTTGTCTGTCTAATGTATTACCTAGTAACTGATACTCTGAAAAGATACCTTCTGTAACGGCTACATCTAACACCTCTTTGATTTTATTTTCTATCAACACAACACCTTCAGATGTTGCATCAACCTTTCCACTTTGGTATAGTAAATTCCAAACGTTTTTAGTGATAGCGTATCTAACCCAATCAAGGCTTACTTGTTCGTTGATAACAACACCTTGACCTGTAACACCACTACCTTCTGTTGAACGCCCACCTAAAATCTTTATTGATGTCGTTGAAAGATTAGGAATTGTCGTCAATCTAAAATCATCAGCCCCTGCAATAAACTTGTGCAACCATTGAATTTTACTAGGGAATCTGTGTCCACATAACGCAATCCAACCACCTTCAGGGTATGCCGTTTTAAATGACTGCGCTTCAACAGACTCTAAGTCATGAACTTGTAATGTGACATTAGCTGTATCATCATATTGAACATTCCCATCATCAAACCAATCCCAATAATCTTTTACACCATCACTTAAATATGGTAGGGTATTGTTACCATAAGTTTTGTTGATATAGTATAAAGTTTTATCTTTATCTAACGGAGTTACTAAGTTTGAGCCATCATCCCAATTTGTATTAGCTTGAGAATAGAAAGGTGAGTAATAGAACACAATCTTTCTATTAGCTACCAAATCGGAGTAGTCATTTGTAGATGAAAAGAATTGTAGTTTGTAAGAATCTACACTATTGACATAGGTGTTAAAACTTAGCACTGTTTCAATATTCTTTGTATCAATTACAACGTAATAATATGTACTATTATCATCGGCTTCAAAAGCTTGCTCATAGGTTTCATTTGTACGTTTTGCTCTTACGAATACAGATGACATACCTTGTTGTAAGAAAGCTGTTCTACAGAAATCATAAGCTAGTGAAAAACGATAGTATCCATTTTTGAGTAAATCATCTAGTGTTCTTACTTCAAGCGTTCTAGGTGCTAAATCATCTTCCGTGATAAAGCAAACATTATAAAAAGCGTCACTCTTAATAACGTAGTTTTCAACATTAACATCAACTTTAACAGGTGATAAATTTAATTGCATATCATCACCCCATTAAATGAGTTTAGCTATAGTGACTTCGATATTATAGATATTAACTGTTCTATCATAAGTTTTAACACTAATTGTTAGCCCATTTGAAGCTAAAGCACTGTCACCATACATCACCGTTTCAAAGTGAACATTTTGAATTAGGTTATCACCACGTAAGATTCTATCTTCACTATAAGGGATTTCTGTGGTATCTTTTGACATTGACAAGTTTAAGAACGTTTGTTGGCTACTTGAAGCCACTTTAAATCTAACACGGACACTATAGAAACCATCACTATCCGCTAATAAATACTTTTGATTTGTGGGGTTGTAGAACGTTGTAACACCTGTTGGTAACACTTCCACCTTGTTTGTAGAATTATTGGGAATAACGACCTGTGTGTTGATTGGGATAGTATAAGGTGATGCGTCAGTGTATTGACTATCTTTATAAGTAGCCCAACCATATTGATTTGGTGGAGTGTCTGACTTAACAGTTGTATTGTCTGTGTATGTCAATGTTAAAGACAAATCAGAATTAAACTTAGCACTACTGATTGATTTACCATCAGCACCTTTTTCGCCTTGTAATCCCTTTTCACCCTTTTCACCTTGTAACCCACGAATATTATCAGCATTAGCAATATTACTTACTAAGCCATTACTACTAAGGTACTGTCCTGTTGTAGGTTTTGTACCACTACCGCCTAGCCAATCTGATATTTGCAATACTACATCATTACCACGAGCTACGGTTTTTAATACAGGCGACCACCCATTTAAACCATCACTACCTTTAGCACCTGTAGCACCAACTAGGGATTGTAACCATTGTGTTTGTGTACCCTGATAACCATTAGCAACAGCAACTTGATAAACACTTAACCCATCCTTACCATTACTACCACTAACACCGTTCACACCATCTTTACCATCTTTCCCTGCAACACCTTGTATACCTTGCTCACCTTTAACGTTCTCTCTCATCCAAGCTTGAAAATTTGGTCTTGAAAGCAATCTAGCACTACCATCATCTACCACAAGGAAATAATCATTGTCTGTAAATTCAGATGATGCCATTGTCGGTAATTGGTTAATCTTTACTTCTGCCACTTAGCACCTCTAAATGTTATAATCTATATCAATATTCACATCATCTACGTTGGCTAAATCACCAGTGATATTAACTCTTTTAATTGTATTAACAGTAAATTCTTCACAAATCTCTAAGCTAAATGTTATATTCAAAATAGCACGTTTGTAGTTGACACCATCAATAGGATTAGGTTGGTATAGAATAGTATCGAAATCCTTAATACCTAATCCTTGTTGTTCAAACGCATATTGGTAGAAGTCGCTATTCAAACCTCTGTGAAATCTTTTAAACCAATCATGTGCTGTGCCGTTTGTACTATCATGCAAAGTGAATGAAAAGTTATGAAATTCTGTTTGGTATATTCTTTCTGTAGATGTTGTAGCAGAATGACTATGTGTATTTCGTGATAATGAATTAGTCCAATCGCTGATGGTTTGAATTAACAAATAGGGTGAGCAACACTCTACACCACTTCTATCAGCTAATACAAGAGTAAGCTTAGGTGGTAGGTCTATTGATTTTAAAGCATTGATTATCTGCTTTTCTATGTTCATACAATCACCACATTATCAAAATCTTCTCGTCTTATTTCACCAGTAATTCTAGGTGATTCGATATCATTCAATCTAACAGCAATAGCTTCACAATGTTCACCAAAATTCATATAAGGTTTTGATACAACAACTTTCCAATAAGCACCACGATAAAATATTAAATCAGCTTCAAGTGGAGCACAACCTGTTCTAGCTGTATATAAGTGATGGTTACTAAATATTGCGATAGCTTCTTTTTCACGCTCACCTTCAGGTAGCATTTTAGATTGGTAAGACAGTAAACTAGGTTGAATGTTAGCGTAGATATTGATTATCTCTCTATCGGCTATTACCCATTCACCATCCACCCATTTACCACTATCATCAACTTGCCTAGTTACTTGATGTAGACGTTTACCTAAGTTTGTTAAACTTCTCATGGTGTCACCTTGATATTACCAATTCCTTGTCTGTAAACTTTAGACTCAAAACTATTAATCATAACACCACTATCGAACATTTGATACTTATGCCCTTTTAACTTAACTGTATAAGGTGCTAAAGGTTTGTAGTTTTGTGATGCAATAGAATTACCATAAGCTGTTCTTAGGTTTTCAGCTAAGAAGTTTAAATGACTATCAACATCTCTACCTTCTAATGTAGCGATAAAGATGTATTTAATATCGTTATAATAACCATACCTCACCTTATTCACAGCTTGTCTAAAGTAAGGTCTAGCAGGAATTGCTGCATTATCTTCTGTAGCAGGAATACCAAACTCTTGCCAATTAGCAACTTGAGCAATAGGAACTTGAGCATTAGGGTGCATCTTATTCTTTAACCACCCATAACGGATATGACGCTTATTCAACACCTTAATATCCCTTTGAAGGGCTTTTAATTTTGTTGTGTCAATATCTAATTTAAACTCAAATTCCATGATACATTCCTAAGCTATTCTATGGTACGTCTAGGGTATGTTGGGTGTTCACTGACACCAAAAGTGGTGATTGTACGTTTAGATACCCAACTAGGAACACCACTATGTTGTCCACGATAGAACACACTATCAATTAAGTATGGGTGATTTTCATACCACTCAACAACATCTCTAAATACCCCACCAACATATACAGCAGGTGTAGCACCAGTGAGTAGTGGGTTACTAACTTTCTGTTTAAGCCAATCTAAATAGTTTTTATAACGCTCACCTAAGAAAGCTTCTTCCTGCCCTACTCGTTGTCTAAAACCATCTTTAGCTAATTTAGCTAGAATAGCATTACCTACATACTTACTTACTGTCTTAGGTGATAATGGATATTTATTCAAATAGTATTGATAACTTTCATCTGTTAGAATATAATCATATTCATCAACATCACCAAATTCCAACCGTAAGGCATGAATTGGATTGTTTGTTGGGTCAAATAATGTTTCCATAATGTTCCTTGTTTATCAATATATTTTATAATAATCTAAGACAAATCATTATAAAATATAAAGGGAGCGACTAGGCACTCCACAATATAATTGCACTTGCACTACTTGAATTAAGTAGTAGTTACAGTGATTTCAATAGCCATTTCAGGGCGTGTCATGAATGGGATTAGGTGTGACTCTAAGGTCATGTCGATATGTGTATCATCAACGATACCTGTTGAACGAGCATACCACTTACGACCTGCTGAATTGTAGGTGTTGAAGTAAGGTGCAGGAGTGTACTTAACTTTATACAAGTTAGAAACACCGTGAACGATAGTCCAACCTTTCATGTTAGCTACAGCATCTACAGCGTCACCATTCCAACGATAGAATTTTTGTGGATAAGTGACGAACAATAGATTACCATAAACAAACTCTCTGCGGAAGCCGTATTGAGTAGAAACAGGAACATTGCGTTGACCATTTAACATAGGTTGACGTAACGCTTCAGCACCACGACCTTGATAAGCCAACTGGTACATCGTATTTAGGTCAGGGTGGTTAACGATAGCGTTAAATGCACCTTCACCAACTACCACTTCAATCAAACCTACATTACCATTGTAACCATTTAATTCAGCTACTTTATTGCTCAAAGCTGTCAGGCTTGAGATAATATTTGCTGTAGGTGCAGCGTTGATAGTTAGGGTTGATTTAGCTGTACCAGTGTTAGCAAAACCGTCAATAGCTACAGCACCATCTTTAGGGTCTTTAGTTTGACCTTGAGTGGTGGTAAGTAGCAAGTATTCCATGTTAGCAGCACCAACATTAGATAGACGAGTAAGTTCGTTTACTACAGCTTGTTGTACTGACTCTGATTGATAGTCGATGGTATCGGTGATAACACCAATCAAATCCTCTACATGAACACCACCAGTTAGTTTGGTAGTAACGCCACTCATAGTGATGAACTTCTCACGAGAACCTTCTACAGCCATTGCATCACGCTCTGTACGTGAGGTAAGCTTAGTCATTTTCGCATTTGGTTCATCGACAATTTTGTAAGCGTGAGATAGTGATAAAATGCCTTGTGCTTCAAACAAACCACTGTTATCAATATAACCGTAGTTAGGGTTAATCTTTTCTAAGGTCAACCCTAAATCAATCGTAGTATTAGGGTTAATTGGATTGCGTACTTGTGCCATTATTTATTATTCCTTTATAATTATACAACAGGAGTGTATTGTTGTTCAACCATTTTGAATCGGTTTACGGTGGTGAATACTTTATCAAGTTTAGCTTGTTCGGTTGCAGTAAGTTTATAGTATTGAACACCGTTGATATCCAAATAACCTTTTTTCAAGATTCCACGACCATCACCTTTTACGATAGCTACACCATTACCATTAGCAACTTGAGTAAGGCGGTCAAAGTCTTGTGCTACAGCAGGATTGGTAGGAAGGTCACGACCAACAAACACACCCAAAGTTGCTGTATCGGCAAGGGTAGCAATGTCAGTTTGTTTAAGTGGTGTTGCTGTATTAGCCAGGTAATCTACAACAAGGATTGTACCAACGCGAACAGGTTTAGCTGTGGTAGCACCTGTAATGTTGAATGTCTCACGACCATAACCAACGTCTGTATTTACTTCATAACCAAATACATCAGATGGTTTTACGATGGTAGGGTTTAAATTAGTGATAACTGCCATTTTCTATTTCCTTATGCTTTTTTAGACATTTTTTCTGCTGTTTGAGCAAGTTGTTCTTCTAGTGTAAGTTGTTTAACACTATCTTGACCTTCACCACCAATTTCAGCAAACTGTTTTTCTTGGGTTTCTTGTTTTAGTTCCAATGATTTAGCAATCACATCGAATTGTTCATCTGATAGAGTTTGAGTAGACGCAAGTAATGTAACCACTTGTTCGTTGTCTTTACCTAGTGACGCTTCTAGTTTAGCTGTACGTTGTGCTACACGAGCATCTAATTCAGCTTTCACTTTTTCAGCTTCAAGAGTTTCTTTAGCTTCTTTGATTTCAGCTAATTCCACTTTCATCACTTCAAGTTGTTCTTTAGTGATGTCATATTCAGCTTGTAAATTCGCTAGAGAAGTGGTAAGCTGTGTTTTATCTTCTGTTGCAGTAGCAAGTTGTGTTTTTAGTTCTTGCAACTCATCAGCGTTTAATTCAACATTTTTAGTCATGTTTTCCTCTGATTGTAAAAAAT
>JAOPUM010041943.1:0-12107 GCA_027568995.1 Octopus americanus | reverse complement strand
ACTTCTGTGTATACGATGTTCCTAGCTGTCCCTAGCTGTCCAGTTGTGTCCCCTAGACAGAAAATGTGTTGCATATAAAAAGCTTAGATTCTAAACCCCATGTCGAATTTATCGGTTTTTTTTCAGAACTGGGAGAACTTTTCAAAATTTTTGCTGTGTTAGTTTTGAATTATGACATTGGGCTATGTGTGTGTCAAGTCTCATCAGAATTGGTTGAAAGCTGTGGTCAGGGTGAGGGTACAACCTCACAGACACACAGACAGACAAACTGCCGTTTACATAGAGAGAGATTTAAAAAGTCAATAAAAGAAAATGGAGAAGAAAAAGATGCTTGGTTCATTTTCTTTGTATCACAATTGGAAAATTAATGCAAATTAAAAGATTAAACGATATACCTATAAGAACAAGTATAAAAGGAACCACCTCAACAAAATAACCCCCAAATCTCCAAAAAGATATTCTACATATGTTTCAATACAACAATATTTTCGAATCATCAATAATTGCAAGTTTTGAAGATGTAATAATTTGTATATTGTTAGATCTCTGCAGGGAAAATAAGTATATTTTAGTTTTGAGTTGTGAAACGACTTATTTGAGGATTATGTTTAGGAATTTTCTTTTTATTGGCTTTTTAATTTTACAAGACTGTTTATACATATATATTGAGGAAGTTTCTATCAATATATTTGGGTAAACCCAGTTGGCGTCCGGATTGTTTTTAACAATCCCTTACGTGGATATTGCTTCCTCGTATATATATATATATATAAACAATAAATTAGAGAGATTCAATTGACAATCCAATGATTTATAAAACATAAAATACTATGAATATAATATAAGATAACATAGAAAAACATCATAAAAAAGCCAAAAGAGCCAACAATTTGTTTCGACTTGGATACATTTTGTGACATATAAACAATTCCTTTATATATAAGTCTCTTCAGAGCTTTGGTTTATAGACAGACGAAATTCCGTGTGAAAGGATGGCTGGATTGTGAAAAAATTCATTCAAATGCCTTTGTATTGTGAGCGTTAACTATCGAATTATATATCAATTACGATTTTTAAAAAAACCAAGATTATAACGGATATTTAAGTAAATAGAATCTACAACTATCAAAATATATTTCTTTATATCTTAAATAATATTAATCCAAATTTGTTTAGGTCGAAGATAGTCTTTGGCTCTTATAATAACATACAACAACAATCTATAAATAAAGTATCAGGGTCTTAATCTGGAGACTCTAATAAAACGTGTAAATAAATATAAATGATAATATACTGTCATCGATATTATTTACATTGGACGGATATGTGTCCCCATCTTGTGACTGATTTACTCTCCAGCCTTCATCAGGGGTCTTGGTAGAATCTCCTTCCTAAGACTTTTGGTTTTATTTGCTGATCTTGGAGTCAGTAGCCCATGCTCTTAACCATTATGCTATATGCCCAAGGGCAATTATAGAGTGAATTTTAGGGCTTATAAACCTAATATTTTTATGTCCTTCTTTAATAACGGTTCCCATATTCTACTCATATCTGCATTGCATATAGCGTAATGGTTAACAGCGCAGGCTACTAACTCCAACATTGCAAGTTCAATTCCAGGCATTGCCTTGAATAAATAATAATAATAACATCAGCACAAAAAAAAACCCTTCGAAACGAGAACCCAGGGCTGGGCTCAAAATTCCACCAGGAGATCTGATGAAAGCTGGAGAGTAAATCAACTGAAACATTGTAAGAACAAGCAAGATGAGGACACGTATCCATCCAACGTAGATAATGTCCTGAATTCCTCATCTCAAAAATATAGAACCATACACTATTATACTGGTAATATATAACAACTCTTTTAATGAAAGTTACTGGTATACAGAAAAATTGTTGAAAGTAACTAACAAAAAAAAATGGTCTTTATAATTTTTGTTTATCAGAGGGAGAATTCCATAATAAATATGAAGAGAAACCCAACAAAAATGTTCTCTATTTCCTTAATTTATTGGACAGAGGATTCCATAATAAATCTGAAGATAAACTTGGAGCTACAATAACTATAACTTATAGAACGCCATAGATATAGAATTAATGGATATCAAAATATTACTAGTTTTCAGAAGTCACAAGATTTGAAGATATTTAAATGAGGATTATTCACAGTGACTAATGAGTAGAGGTCCCTATATTCATATATAATCATTTATATTATCATTTATCTGGTGGTGTTGATGGATCAGGTAATGAAAGTCATGGAGAGGGTCATAGCCTAACTAATTAGGGAGAGAGTCAGCCTAGATGAGATGCAGTTTGGGTTTGTGCCAGGGAAAAGCACCACTGATGCTATATTTCTGGTAAGACAGCTGCAGGAGAAATACCTAGCCAAAGATAAACCTCTGTACCTGGCTTTCGTTGACATGGAGAAAGCCTTTGACAGGGTCCCCCCACCCCAGTGCATAACTGGTACTTATTTTCAGAGTACTCTGAAAACAGAGCAGAAAGGGGTCTTCCTGATAACTCAGCTGGTCAGTTCAGCAGTCTGCACAGAATTGAACAGTTGTTCATTAGTGCCGGGTGTGTTGCTAATCCATGCTTGTATCAAAAAACCCTATTTGGTACATTTTGTGTGGTGTAATATTTAGTAAATGAAAATGACTGGCTCAATCGAAAAACATCCCTACACCTGTTTCGACGTATGATTTTATTGCATAACTTAAGAGATAACATTATGTGAATTTGTATTGTTACATAAGCAAAGTAGCCAGACAATTTCAAGAGGAGATGAAAGTAGTAACTCTACGGAGAATACTCAGTAGAGTTGCTTCTCTCATTTCTTGTAGAGATTTTTCTAACTAGCTACTTTGCTTGTTGCAAGATCAGTGACTGATTGTCACGTGATTTTTCTAGATGTTGCGAGCTGGAGGGAATTCCCACTATTTCTAGCAGCCGGGTGTTCACCACTGAACATTGGCACAAATAGCCTGAAACCATTCAGTCTGGTGATCCTGTCATCTGCTAGAAGACAGTAAGAGTTCGCTCCCCTGATTGCAATATATACAGGGTGCAGACTGCATCAATAAGCAGCTGGAGGAGACTCTTCCTAGGGTTAAAAACACTTGTAATATCAAACAGCCATATTGATGTGGTGCTAAACATTTCTTGTATTGTTACATAGCCACCCATTTCTTCAGATGATATTTTGGCCGAATATTTGGTGGAATATTACCTGAAAATATCCATCTGAATGTTGCCTGAGCAAACGGAATGGTTTTGTTTCGTTACGAATTATATTTACATAAGAATAATGTTCCCAGTCGTTAGCGCTTCCCCTTAATGAACACCTTGTTGTTATACATAAATAATTGATCCTCTTATACATAAGTAATTATCTGTTTGTCCAGCTCTTGAAGAAGAACCCAGAGGAACGGTTAGGAGGTGGCAAGGATGACTCACGACCCATCAAGGTTGGTCACTGAATTCTTGTTTTCTTTTTACGTTTTTTCTTCTTTTTTTGAGGTGCGGGAGTTGTTATTGCTGCTGTTGTTGTTGTCGTTGTTACTGCTGAAATTCAGCAGTTTACTTGAGTAAGGCTCAAGTGATTATATCAGAGCTCCCTCACTGGTTCATGTGGTCCTTAATTTAAAGATAGAAGGGACTCTGTTGCATGAAATGAATTGAAGTCTGTTTCCCCTTTGTTATTGTACCACTCAGCCCAGTGTGAGCCCCTTTTTACTCCATTTCAGTCCTGTTTTAATTCCTCTCCTGTCACTCACCTTCTCGGATGAGAGTCTTCTACTTTCACTTTCGTTTCATAATATGACAGAAGCAACGAATGAAATGGGTGACATGTGACTTGGCCTTTTGTTGATAGAAGTTCTCATCTTGGAAAAGTCTGCAAAATCAATTCGGAAAAATCTATTGTTGTTGTTGTTGTTGTTTTTACTGTATTTCTGTATTTCATTGTAGCTTGTTGTTCTCCTCTCTCTCTCTCTCCCCCTTTTTATGTGTGTGTATGTCTATAACGTATATATATATACATACATACATATATATATATATATACACACACACACATTCACACACTCATACTGCCATACATAAACACACATATATATAAACACACATACATATATATATCATATAGTCACACATACATATCCATCCACCTCTCCCTTTCTCCTCTCTCTCTCTTTCTATATATATGTATAGCTCTCTCTCTCTCTCTCTCTCTCACTCTCTCTAGCTGTTGAAGATAATTGGGGTTGCCGAGGCCAGTCCTATTAAGGTTGGTTGTGTATCTAGCTGTGTGGCAGTATGTGAATGTGTGTGTGTGTGTATGTGTGTATAGCTTTGTAGATGCGTGTGTAAGTGTTTAGCATTATTGTGAAATATGTGTAGCTGTACAGCAGTAAGTGTGTGTGTGTGGTAGGTGGAACAACATGGGACTGTGTGCGTAAGTGTGTAGTTGTGTGTGTGTGTGCTTGCAGGTACTGCTTGAATGCCGTATATGAATTAGGATGGGGCGTGTGTGGGCATGCCAGGGAGTATATATATACATATAAGTACTGTTAGGTGTGTGTGTGTGTATGTAGAAGGTGCATTCCAGATGTTTTGAGACTCTTTTAGGAGAGACATTTATTAATTTCAAAGAACTACAACAAAACTCTAACCTCCTTCAAATTAGGGTCCTCTCACTTCAATGCACTTGTCATTGCAATCCAGTCATTTCATGAAGGGCCCCAGGAAAGTCCTCCGAAGTGAAGGTGTCCAGGACCCTTGTCACAGCTTCTTTCATCTTTAAAACGACTATTCCCTAAGGTTCTCCTTCAGCTTGGAGACACAAACAAAATTCACAGGGAGCAAGGTCTGGTCTTAAGAGGGGTGTGGGTGAGGGACAGTTTTGATGTTCATCTCTGTCAAGAATTTGGGTACCATGATGGAATTGTCAATTGGGACATTGTCCTGCTGCTGGCGCTACTGACCCGAGTGGAAAGAACTCTGGCCTTGGGCATTCAAATCTCTTCCTGAACCCCCTCAAAACCTCTACAAAGTACTCTTTGTTGATCATCTGGCTAGAGGGAACCCAGTGGATGTAGATGAGGCCTTTGCTGTCGAAAAGTGGGAAATCATCATGAGCTTTCTGGTGGACTTGCTTTGCCTGGCCTTCTTTCGGTTTGGGGACCCAAGAGGCTTCCACTGGCCTCTCTCTCACTTTCTCTGTCAATCCTAACAGCAGATCCAGCTTTTGTCACAAGTCCCAATAGACTCCATCTTGAATGGCCGATTAAGGGGCTCAACCATTTCCCTCCCCTCACCAACATGTCTTTCCTTCTGTTCATCACGGTGTTCCTCAGCAACAAACTTTGCACATGCTCAGATCTTTACGAATAATTCTGTGTCCAGTTGCCACACCAACTCCAAACTCTATGCTAATTGTCTTTATAGACACATGGCAGTCTTCATCCAGAGAACCGTGCAACCAGCTCAGATGCCCTGCCCCATTCTCTCATCGTCTCTCACCTCCTCTCCACCTCCACCCTTCTTCTGCCAGCGGAAAACAGATGCTTATCACATACAAGTCATTGCATAAGCAATCTGGAGCATTTCATAAGGGTTTCTAGCATTTCTGTTCACTTCAACCCCAAACTTTATTGCATAGCAACCTTCTGAATGGTCTTCACGTCTCGGCCACATTCTGTAGACAGTGTTTAGCAGGTCACATTCAAAGTGCTGTTACAGGTGTCTCCTTCAATCTGGAAAGCACAAAAAGTGGCAGGTCAGCTTATTACATGGATAGTGATGATATACTAGATTTACAACAGCCTAGGGAAGTTATAAGTGCCTCTTCTGTAAAGGTCTCCACCCTTATGATATGCATCTGGTATGTCAGACAGCACTTTATGGTAACCCTTCAGCATTCAGAGTAATCCTATCAAATGTAATCCTTATTAATCCAGATTTTAAAACATTAATCCTACATTATCTTGTAGTTTCAAAATTTTAAAGATGTGATTTATTTTTAGAATGACAGTGTTGGGTAGGTGTGAAAAGCTGGATCTGGCCAGTTTCAGTGTAAAACAGGTGAATATTTGGGCCAGATACAGCCAATAGAAATGCTAAAGGGTTAATGTGGTGTGTGCGTGTGTGTGTGTGTATTTGTGTCTGCCACCAGCACAGGCTTGCATAGCACAGTGTGTGTGTGTGTGTGTGTGTGTGTGTTTATCACAGTAGTTATCACAGTGTTAATGCTGTAGATGCCGGAGTGTTATTGTGGTGCACAGAATGTCGGTGATGTAGTGGTCAGAGCAGTGTCAACGTAGTGGTTGTGAAGTATTAGTTTAGTATCCAATACTAGCCTGACACTAACATGCAGAGAAGTGTTAGTCCAGTGTGTTGCAGTGGTGTCGTAGCTAGACTTCCACCCCCACACTCCACCTCCATGCACAAACACACACCAATAGACATGGGTTCAGTCCCAGTGCAGGACACCTTGGGTAAGTGTTTTTTTTTTCTAAAGTAGTCACAGGCCAACAAAGACCTAAATGCCTCATGAGTGAATTTAGTGGAGGAAACTGTGCAGAAGCCCCCTGTGTGAGTGGCACATAAAAAAGGCACTCGTGCCACTTGAAAAGTACTGGTTCTGGTGTCACATTAAAAAGCACTGGGGATGGTGCCACATAAGAAGCACCCAGTACACTCTGTGGAATGGTTGGCATTAGGAAGGGCCTTCAGCCTTAGAAACCCTACCAGATGAGAAAACAGAGCCTGGTGGGCCCCCAGCTCCTGTCAAACCATCCAGTCCATCCATGCCAGCATAGACAATGGATATGAAATGATGATGATGATGAAGCACACACGCATCATACTTTAGCCCCTTAACACCTGGCATAAAGCCACCTTCCTCTCTAGAATACTCCCACTGAGCCGACGAGGCTGTTTGTTTGTCATGCGAGCTACAGGGTGGCTTCACATGTACAAGTGGCACGCGAAGAGCACCCAGGCATTAGGAAGGGTGTCCGGCTGTAGAGACCATGTTTAAAAGACACCTGAGCTCATCGGAGCCTGTCAGACAGCCTGAAACACCCCAGCATGCAGCACAGACTACAAACGAGGGTAAGGATATACTTATATATACACACACACACACACACACACATATATATATATATATATATATATATATATATATATATATGTACACACACACACTGACTGAACTCTGACCTCAAAACCATATGGTTGGAAAGCAAACTTCAGAAGCATACACCCATGTCTTCATCTAAAGCATGTGGGTGTGTGCGTGTATACATGTATTGATATACACACACACACATATGCACTCATTCACACCGCATGGTTTTAGGTTCATCCCCACTGTATGGCACATTGGGCCAGTGTCTCCTACTATAATATAGAGCCAGCCAAAGACTTCTGAGATGATTTGGGAGACGGAAACTGTGAGAAACCCATCACATCTATGTCTGTGTGTCTTGTTTGACAGCTTATGTTGCTGTATTTACATCCTCATAACTTAGCAGTTCAACAAAAGAGACTGATAAAGTAAGTACTAGGCTTAAAAAAGATATTAGCACCAGGGTTGATTCATTCCACTAAGATTCTTTGAGCCAGTGCCCCAGCATGGCCACAGTCTAATGACTGAAACAAGCAAAAGATAGAGAGATAATGAGGGATACGTGTGTGTGTGTGTGTGTGTGTGTGTGTGTGTGTGTTTAGGTATCTCATGTTCAGGGTCTCCCCAAAATATTTCTGCAGACTCTGAATGATTAGAAAATCTGTGTTTACTAAAATCTGTTTTGGTTTCCAAAATTTCTAAGAATCTCCACAGAGAATTCAGTTTTTCTTATGAATGCCTGTCTTGAAACTGATCACCATTCCAGTCGTGGCACTGCAGACGAGAGACAAAATAATGGAATTGAAAACTTCAAGAAACATTTCATTTAATATTTGTGTGCCTTCTTCTTCACTGGTTTGCCCTCACTTCATCAACCGTTTAACAATTTTCTATCATAAACTGTATTTTTTAAGTATAAAAGCCATAAAAACGTCAAGTGGTCTTAGCTCAATGCTATAGTAGAAGACGTTTACCCAAGGTGCCATGCAGTGGGACTGAACCCAGAACCACGTGGTTGGGAAGCAAACTTCTTACCACTCAGCCATAATAGTTTGTTTTTATGTCATGTTGTAATAAAACCAATTTTGCTTTCAACTGAAGGAGTACTCAATACATTTTGTAGAGTATATATTTGTTATACTTTTAGGAGAAGAATGATGGCAGTTACATACACATACACATCTTGTTTCAGTCAATTGACTGCGGCCATGCTGGGGCATCACCTTGAAGGGTTCTTAGTTTGGACAAATCAACTCCAGGGCTTATTACTATTTTTTTTTTTTTAACCTAGGACTTATTCTATCAGTCTCTTTTGCCAAACTGCTCTGTTATGGGACTTAAACACACCTGCTTGGGTTGTCAAGCAGTGGTAGGAGACACACACACACACACGGTGTCTACAAAGGGGTGGAAAGCATATTCAATACTAAAAGTCTTAAGAGTGAAAAAATCAGGTTTAACAAGAAACTCACCAGAATTCCTGAGGCTGATTCTCTGAGTTTCGAGTTAGAAGACAAAATCTGGGAATAGGAGGTGGAAGTGGATGGCTGGTATTTAACGAGTTTCACATTTGATAATTGTTTTCTGTTAATTTGTTTGTTGTCAGCCTGGAATTTGACTCTGTATATTATTTCTTTAGCCAGACAATTGTCTTGGAATGCTTTCTTACCAAATTCCTGTGGTAATGCACTGCCTTTGTTTCAATTGAATTTGAAAAAAAACAAGTAACGTATTTTCTAAATTAACTTTGTCGTTAATTAATTTTGTGTTTAGAACCTACATTAACATGAAATTTTGATTTAAAGTTTTAGATTCACCTTTTTTTATTGAAAATTTGTTTTCCTAAATCCAGTTGTAATGTCATACAGGTTGGTATGGAAAGGAACCGTTTTTGTTTTGTCTTTTATTCAAACTCTCACATGCAGGTTTCTAATCAGATTCATGGAATCATGTTGCCCAGGTAGGTTTTCGTTGGTGCCATCTTCAGTATGGATCCTTGATTCACACAAATCTGCGTCCCTCCTGGCCCACCTTGGTTTTCTTGGAGGTGATTCTTAAATCTGCACTTGTTGCCTCCTCATACACTCTGGTTGTCATTTGTTGGAGTACTGGACCCTGAAAGGAGCACAATGTCATTGGTATAGATCAGGTTTGTTAGGGGTCTACCCACAGTCCACTGCATTCATGCAAACAGTCCATTTATGGCTCACCACAAGACAAAAGCCTATAACTAGAAGAAACAGCAGAGATGACAGGAGACAACCTTGTCTCACTCCTGTGATGATGTTGGAGAATTCTGTTCCCGCTTTCAGTTCTCTCACTGCAGCTTCAGTTGGTGTACAGACCCTTAAGGATGGAGGTATAGTAAATGCCTTGCCAGTGCAGCCCAGCATTTCTCTTGTAAAGGTTTGTTTAGAAATCGATTCAATGACCAGTGGTGGCTGGAATTCTATGCATTTCTCGACAGAGTTTTGCAGTACAAACATCTGTTTGATGCATGATCTTCCAGCCTGGAATCCTGCTTGCTCTTCTTTGAATGGTTCATCCAGTGCTTCCTTCAAACATTGTAGCAGGACTGAGCAGAAGACCCTGCCGGACACCAACATCAAAAGGTGAAGTTGCTGCACTTGTTGAGTTTACCTTTCTTTGGCACCTATGACACTCGTTATCTACTCTTCTGGTTCTGCTCTGTTTTCCCAACAGGCATCACACAAATTGCTTAGCTCTTGTATCTTGCCAGCATTTCCTCCAGCCGTTCTTTAGCAGTTCATTTGAGATATAATCCAGTCCTGGCCTTTCAAATGTTGTGAGAGCCTGGATGACTTCGTCTCCACCAAAAGGGACCCTGCTAACTCCAAACTCTAATGCCACCTGGTCAGCTTCTGTAATGGTACCAGATGATTCAAGCTCTTTCACACTTCCTCCATTCTTGTCTTTCACCAACTTGTATTGCCTCTGGACCATTCAAATCTTGCACTTCATGATAGGTCTCCTGGAAGCATTTCCATTTGCTCTTTCCTCGCCTCCACCCATCTTCCTTTCCTATCCAATGTCTTCTTATCTCTCCTGCGCCCTTTTTCTTTCTAATACTTCAGCAGCTTTCCACTTGTTTCTGGCCATTTGGCAACTGTGTTTCATTTTTACCCAATCTTTTCTCTTCCTCATTTCTTTCATCTCATCAATAAATTCCAAAGTTTTAGCTCTTCTCCATCTTCCCCTTTCACTGCCTCATTTTCTTCGGATGGCAATTGTCTGGCAAATGTATAATCAACATAACAGATGGTTTAAAGCTCTCTTCAGCCGCATGCAATTGCTACACCAAAGACCTGTATCACATTATGAAAAGCCCGGAATCTACTCAACATTCACTCTATATTGACTGATGATACAGTA
Source organism: Octopus americanus (assembly GCA_027568995.1). Classification (NCBI taxonomy): domain Eukaryota; kingdom Metazoa; phylum Mollusca; class Cephalopoda; order Octopoda; family Octopodidae; genus Octopus; species Octopus americanus. The sequence continues at coordinate 1,573 of JAOPUM010041943.1, read as the reverse complement.
TGGACGGATTTTCAAAGTCCAATAATACCCTGCACACCTATTTGATTATGAAGATTTACAAACATATTTTCCCAGTGAAACTCAATATACCTAGCATTATAGATAATAGCAAATGTTCCTTTTCGGACTTTTCATAATGTGATACAGGTCTTTGGTGTGGCAATTGTATGTGGCTGAAGAGAGCTTTAAACCATCTGTTATGTCGATTATACATTGATGTAAGAATAAGTTGTTTTATAAAGCTTGAAACACGTGTACCGCAACATCCTTTGTGTCCTGTTTTTTATTTCATTTGATACATATGTCCTCTCACCTCTGCTACTGGCTGGCATATACAGGTGCTTACATTTATCAAGTATTCACCCTGAATTTATTGTAAATATATATGTGTATATGTATATATATGTGTATATGTATGTATATGTAAATATATATATGTGTATATGTTTGTATGCATTTGTATGTATGTGTATATATATATATATATATATACACACACACATACATACATGTGCGTTTGTGTGTCTGTATAGTTTCTGATTTCATTGAACTTCTAAACACACCCACACCCACACACACACAGATAATTCGTGAAATTTATGAGTTTTAAAACAGTTTTTCTAAATCTATCACACTCTTTCTTTCTTTCTCTCCCTCTCTCTCTCTTTCTCTCCCTCTCCTTCCATTCTTTTTAGCACTTGAAGCGGAACTCTCTGGAGCGTAACGATGCCACGCCCATAAAGGTGGGTGCACTGTTTGTCTTCTTTCAGTCGGCTTCTGCAACCTCATCTGCACCACTTTGCACCTCTATTGACAAGCTTGCACGTACACAATAAGCACTGAGCAGGGGTCTCATAGGGGTTTGATTTGCTAGCAGTAGCAGCAACACTCCATCTAATTCCCTCCTTAACAACGTAGAACACTTTAACATATGGAGTCTAAGCTACACTATGCTCGACAAAATAGATGAGATGTTCATGGCTGGAATGTCTGATTCTGGATCTTGTCAAGCATGGCACACCTGGGCTTACAATGACAAAACACCTCAGCAAAGGAGCTTCGATGTAGTCACATGATTCAGCTAGAAATGGCAGTGAAATCCCTCTTGAGTCATTTACTTTTCCATATTTGCATGGGTCAGATGCAATCCCCTAAGGGTCGTTTCTCTCTGGCCAGATGCATTTCTTGTTGCCAAGCTTCACCTATGTCCTAATGGCATGAGAATACCCTTGGCTTTTCAAACAATGAACCAAGCCAGGCAAGATCATGAGACAGTTTTTCTCTTTCGTTGTTTGTTTGCAATGATTGCTGAACATGTTCAGATGTTGCCGAAACCCTTGATGTGCTTTTGCGGTTGACTGGAGGATAGCATCAGCACATATGATCATCGGGTGGAGGGGGGGTTACAAATCATCTAACACCCATGAGACAAGAGAGTATGAAATCAAACAAACACACATGCATTCATGTATATGTGTATATGTATATATATATATGGGCATCCAGCCGTAGAAACACTGCCAGATCAGACTGGGCCTGATGCAGCCTTCTGGCTTCACAGACCCCAGTTGAA
>JAOPUM010038093.1:0-29348 GCA_027568995.1 Octopus americanus | reverse complement strand
TAAAAACTCAATTTCTATTTTATCGTGTCTGTTTTCGTGCTTAATTATTCCTAATTCTATCAATTCTGATATTAAATTTTTGTCATAATTAAACTTTTTATTTAAAATAGCTAAAGTTAAACAGCAATCATTTATCCAATAATAACAACAAATATCTATAAAAAAACCTTTAAGCTCATATCTTTCTAAGCTAATTTTACCATTCTGCCATGCTTGTGCGGTAAATCTAAAATATGGTAATTCGTTTGCCATTATAGTAATTTCATTAATTTATTAACTTCATTTTGGTGATATCTTAATCTTTCTAAAATTGTAGTATTTTTATTAAATCTAGTCAATTCATTATAAGTATTAAAATATTTCAAATTCTTACAGTTTTTATTATGGTTTCTAAGTAAATTAATAACACCTGAATAATGCCTATTTAAAACTAATCCTATGCTTTCTAAAGTTTCGTTTTTATCTCTTAATAGTTTAGCTACCATAGCACGAGAAACTACTAAATGACTTTCTTTTGATTTACTTGTCAAGTCATCAATATCTATGTTAAATTCGTGACAAACCCACAGTAATACAACGCTTTTGTGTTCACCGTTTTTTAATTCAAATCTCATAAAAAAATGCGTGTAAGATGCGACCCCTTTGTTTTAAATTAGATAGTTTCTATTTGGTCATTTGCCCATTTCTTAAAAGCTTCAAATTTAATGTGAATATCAGATACTACTTTTGATGCTTCCATTGATTTTAATTCACCTTTAAACTCACACTTTAAATCTAACATAAACGCTTTTAATTTATCCTTATCAGGAGCTTTAGCAGCCTTCTTTTCAGCTAATTCTTTAGCTTTGTTTTCAGCTTCAATTCGTTGTTTTTCTTTTAACTCAGCATCCGCTTTGGCTTTTAATTCAGCAGCTAATTTATCAGCTTCTGCTTTTTGTTTAGCAATTATATCAGCTTGTTTTTTAGCTTCAATATCCGCTAATCTTTTTTGCTCAGCTAACTCAGCATCCGCTTTTGCTTTTTCTGATAAACGAACTTTCTCTGCTTCAATGCGTTCTAATTCAATTTGTTTTTCTTTAGCTTCATTTTCAGCTTTCAAACGCTCCATTTCTAAGCGTTGCTTTTCTTTTTCTTCTGCTTCAATTCTTAACGCTTCTAATCTTTGTTCTTCTGCTAATCTTTCAGCTTCTAATTTAGCTTTATGGTTAGTTTCAGCACCTAATAAAATAGCGTTAAACATATTTTCATCCATTGCAGAAAAATCAACATTACCAATTTCGTAATTGAATGGCTGTAATTTACTTACTCGCTCTTCGTGAATTGCTTTTAAACGTGATTTTTCTAAATTTTCAAAGTGTTTTTCTTTTTCTAATAACGCATTTTCCATACGTTCATTTTCAAAAATCTCTTTGTTTTTAACAGAATCAACAAAACGACCTCCAGTTAAGAAAAAATCTTTAGTTGTTTTGTGCCATTTTTCAATACCTTGAGTTCTATTCTTAACGATTTTTAAACGTAACTCTTTAAATGTTTTTAAATTTTCTTCTGTGACATCTAATTCGATAACATCTAAATAAGCATTTTTAAGAGTTTCACGCTCAGTTAAAATTGTTGTTAATCCACTTGTTAACTCAAGTGCTTTGTTTTCTTCTAATCCAAATTCTTTTGGATTTACAATTAATTCATTTTTTGTTTCCATGATTTTTTTTAAATAAAATAACCCTAACGATTGAGCTTACTTGTGAAGTAAGAAAGGGCTTAACTCCTTTCACTCAATCATTAGGGTTACTAATGTTTTAATGTTAAGCTATTTTTAATTAGGTCACTACTCCTAACGCTTGCAAATATAATAATAAAGAACGAAACTAAAAAACTTTTTACTGATATATTCCAATTATTTTGTTAAAATATTCTCTTTCTTCAATGGCACTTTCAAACTGATATGTATGTAAGGTACGAAGTAAAAGCCTAACTATCTTTAATTTGTCAACTATATCCTGACTTGTTAAATGGATAGACTTATACTTTAAAGGTAGGTTTTGAACTTTCTTTAAATACTCAGTACCGTAACGTTTTTCTAAGCCTTTAATGTAGTTAGTGTGATGAAGGTCGCTAAACTTATTACAATGCCCATTAGCTGAATGAATATTATCTAAGTGATACCTAAGGCTACTATTTGAACCAACGCTATTAAAATGCGCCCCATGTTGATTGCCGACACCTTCAAAAGTCTTTTCACAATCAATACAAGTAAAGTACCCATGTTTTAAATCTATTTTCCTAGCAAGTTTATTAATCTCATCTTGAAGTGATTTCTTATTTTCGGGGGCGTGTGCATCAACTTTCATTAACTTTATCTTTTCGTTAATGTCTTTTGCTTGTTTTACGGCTTGTTTTTCTTGAACATAACCAATTGCACAAACTGTATTATCGCAAGTCCTTTGATTAAATCTAAATGGATTAGGTTCAAACATTTTACCGCATTTAGTAAATTGACACTTCTTTGGTTTAGGTTTTTTCATATTAGTTCTTATTAGCTGAAATTGTAGAGCGTAAACAATCTATTTGCATCTGGACTGCCTTTAGTACATCTTTAACATAATCGTATTCCTTAACGGTTAAATCGGCTTCACGTTCTTTATGAGCATTAGTGCCAGATGTTTGATTGTAAATATCTAACCATTGTTCACGGTATAACCTTTTATGTTCGATTAAGTCAGTATAACAGCATGATAAATCTCTTAATATTTCGGACTGTTCAATAGTAAAGGATAGTTTTTGAACTCTGTATTTATCGTTTACATCATTAATATTTTCTAAAATAGTAACTAAATCTCTCATTTTTCTAATGTACTAATATATTTACGACACAATTCAACTCTATAAGTTATTTGTTCAGGAATCCAATCTTCAAAAGTAAACTCAAAAGTTTTAATTCTTTGTTCTTTTGGTATATCTTTAAACTGATAGTTTGGATAAAGGAACTCATATTTTTCTTGCGTCCATTCCTCAGCCACTCCACCACTTTGGTAGTATAACTTCTTTAAATCTAATAAAATTAAAGGCATTGGAGTATCAATTAACACATAATCTAAAAAAGCCTTTGTATTTCCAGTTAACCACATATAACCCTGTAATTGCCACCAGTATTCTTTTTTAGGTATTTCATCTTCAAACATTGGAAATGTATATAAATCCCAACTAGATTTAATATCTCGAACAGAATCTAAAGTTAAAATATCTGGCGAACCATGACAAAAATCATTACTAAAATAATCTTCATTTTTAGTATAATTTTCACCATTAACTAAAGATAATAATTCAATAGCATCCTGCTCGCAAGCCAAACCCTTTTCTATAACAGCATTTTTAAAATCCTTATTACGTTTGAATTTATGCTTAATTAACCATTCTTTACAATAAGATTTTGCACCTTCTGGCAATTCTGGGTTATCTCGTTTATTGATTAGCTTAGCTAAATCAAGTTTCATATTAGTAGTAAGTGGTTTACCTACTCCATTGGCTCGTGATTCTAATTCTGATAGTTTAGAAGTTTGAATTTCCGTTAATCCAATTTCTCCTGCCATAATTTTGCCTATGGCATGGCATCTTATTTTAAAATTTTCCATTATTTCTTACGATTATCAAATTTAAACCTTACTGCTCCAGTAGTATCTTTGGCAGCTAATAAAACTAATTTACCATCTTTAAATTCAGAACACCAAATCCATTCCTTTAATTTAAAATTAAATGTAGGTTTACCACTTACTTTATCAAATTCGGCATCGGTTAATTTAACTTGAATTAAAGGATAATCATATAATTCACGCCCTATACCTAAATTGAAACAAGCTCTTTTAAAAGCGTCTGATGCTTCGCCTTTTTCCTTTTCGGTGTTACTTTCAGTTCCTACATCTTGTTTCCAAATCCACTGATTTATTGCTTTATTAAAAATACCAATTGAACAAAATAAATGATTGTCAATTAAATCATATTTCTTTTGCCAGTACTCAAAACCTATAACAGCATCTAAACGGTTCATATCCACTCTAGCATCTTTATAAGCTAGTATAGTAGCATAACCAACCTTGTTTACAGATTGTACTCTAAAATCAATTTCATCAATTTTTAGAGGTGTGTTTAATTTTAATTCCATATTGTTTTAGTTTTTAGTTAATTTTCATGTCGCTCCACCGACTTAACTATGGAAAATGTAATTATTTATTTTCGTTTAATTACTTTTCTGTTAATAATTGTTGGTGAAATAATACCTTTTGCCTGGTCGTTAATTTCATTAATACACCTTGTGCAAATTCCTAATAATTCTAATGCATTAAAGCCATCATTAGTTCTATTAAAAGTTGAAGTGCCATCGTTGTAATCTATTAGCTCTAAAGTCCAAGATTTTTTATTTACTACTTTTTTTGCTGGTGATTCTGTTTTTTTAGTTTTCATTTTGTTTGGTTTATTGATTTATTATTATTTCTTGCTTGATATATTTTATTCTTATTTTCTAAACTAAAGTTAACTTTAAAGTCGTAGTAATTAGAGTTACACTTAAACAATGCTGTTTTAATTGACATCATTTTATTAACTCCTAATAATTCAACAACTAGTGCAGCTATTTTATTAGGCTTGGTAATTGCTTCACATCTTAAAACGCCTTGCTTTTCTCCTAATAACTTTCTGCTTTTACTCATCATTTTGTAAACGGTAGCACTTTTATTGCCATTATAAGCGGACAATTCAAGCAATGTAATATATTCTAGTGAGTTAAAAAAACTATTCATTATCTAGGTTTTAAAAGGTTATCGTTTAAACTTCTATTTTCATTCTCTAGTGTTTCAATCCTAGCATCTTTAACTCTATTCAAGTCAATAAAGTGCTTTAAAGTAATACACATTGAAATCATTAAAACAGCTGATAAGAATACTATTGTTTTGTAGATTGATAGTTGTTGTTTGGTTTCCATAATTATAATTCTATTGGGTTTGATTTTAATACTCTTGATTTATAGTTTCTAAATTGGTGAACGTCCATGCCTAACATATACTGGTGGTCTTCATCTTCTAAACAACTTAAACAAACGTTACCATTAATTGTATGGTCGAATCTAATAGCTAGTTCATCAGTTGTATCTTCACCACACCAGCCACATCTAAAGTGAGGTGTTTCTGTTTGTTCATCTTTGAAGATTGGAGTGTTATATCGTCTTTCGTCCATTACTTAAAAGTATTAATTGCTTTTAAAAAATCTACTATTTTACCGTGTTCTAAGAATACCGTTTTACCGTCTTGGTGGATAGTAATAAACAACTTATCGCTATACTCACTTTTCAAGGTGTTAATTTTAATCTCAAACATTGTGTCCTGTTCTAATGTCTTTTCCATTACTTCGCTAGTTTTAAAGATTCATAATAAGCCAATATAGCCGCTACTGTTTTCCTACTTCCATTACCTGACTTCATAGCCTTTGTAATAGTTGGGCGTGATATTCCACTATGTGCTACAATAGCCATAATATCACCACGCTCTTTGTTATTCATTATTTTCTGTGGTATTTTCATATTAAATGTTTTTACCTCAAAACTTTTTTCATTTGTCAGAGGTTTTAAATTGTTATTAATTAATTATCTGATACAAATGTAAGTATAATTTCAATACAAATGTAAAAAAAGTGTAATAATTATGTAAATAATATGTAAAGTGTTGATTTTCAAATGTAAAATTTAATTATTATCTTTAAAAAATGATTCTAAACACACTATACTTTTTATCCAGGGTAGCACTATTACCTATTAAATTTGTGATTATTTTAGAGTTGATAGATTATTGCTTATATTTGTGAGTAATGACTAAAGAAAGGTTACTGATATTAGCTAGTGAATCTAAGATGTTAAGAAATTTAGCTGCTAAATTATGTAATCATAGGGATATACAACATGATTTATTTCAAGAGTTCTTATTGTATTTATGCGAAAAGCCCGAAGATTTTTTATTAAACAAATACGAATCTGCTCAGTTTATTAGCTATTGTAGTAATTGTGTCAAAGGTTTAAATAGTCATAGATTAAGAAACGCTAAACTGGTTAATAGTAAGTGTCCTTTAGTTGAACGACATAATGTAAATGAGATAATAGATTTTGATATTGAAGAAAATATTTATAACTTTGATGTTGAAGAAAAGATTAACGAAATAGTGAAGTTTGCAAAAGAAGATAAATTTAAAGTTGAGGTTCTTTTTAAGTCAGTTGTTACTAGCACAAGGCAAATAGCGCAAGACTTAGGAGTTAATCAAAGGAAACTTATCTATAATAATAATAAATTTAAGAGTGAATTAAGACAAAAATTAAGATAAATGGAAACTTTATTAAAACATAAAGGATTTATTGAAATGGTTGCAAGGGATTTAATACGTCCTGATGAATCTCAACAAGCAGTTAAAGATGTACTTGAAGCCTATTCTAAAATAGATAGTACAGCCGAAGTATTAGTAGGATGTTCAACTTGCGAGAATAAGTTTAAAGATACGTTTAAGATTATACTTGCTTATATTAATCAAGGTTTAGTTAGCGAATCTGATAAAAAGGTTATCGAGCCGTTTATATCTTTAAAAGAATCTAAAAAGAAAAAGTAATGCAAGACGAATACGAACAAATAAACTTTTGGAAATAATGGCAAGTAAACAATTTAAAAGCCCAGAAGAATACAAAAAAGTATTTGAGGAATATAAAAAATCTGTAAAAGGAACTCCAAAATTAAAACATACTTTTGTTGGTAAAGATGGAAACGCTGCTTATGAAGAAAGGGAGCGACCTATTACATGGGATGGTTTTGAGGTATATACCATGCAAATGGGTTACAATGAAAGTGCAGACTTATCAGAGTATTGTAATAGTGATAACCCTTCTTATAGTGACTTTTTACCCCTCTCACGCGCGTTTAAAAAAGAATGTAGAGCAGATAATATTGATGGGGGTATGACTGGTATATACAACGCTCAACTTACAGCTAATATAAATGGTATTACAAGTAAAACAGAAAATACAAATATTAATAACAATGTATCTATTCTAAATATAGACCCTTTAGATAAACCAATGGATTAATGCCACTAAAACAAACAACAGCCTTAAAAAAGATATGCGCTTTAAAAAAGAAGTATAAAGCTGTTAGGGGTGGGCAGGGTTCATCTAAGACATTTAGTATATTAATGATACTAATTAACCACGCTAGTAGTAAACCTAACCGAAATATTTATGTAGTAAGTGCAGAACTTACAAAGATGCGAGAAACGGTTATTAAAGACTTTGTTTTTATAATGATGGAAGCAGGGATTTATAACCCCGATAACTTTTTAGCTGGTACTCTTTATAAATATCCAAACGGTTCAACTATTAAATTTCTAGGTTTAGACAAAGAAGATGTGGGTAAGGGCTTGCGCTCTCACGTTGTTTACTTTAACGAGGTTAATAAAGTTAATCAAGAAACGTTTAGGCAAATGGCTTCACGTTCTGATAATATCTATTTAGATTATAACCCAGATGCTGAATTTTATGTTGATACCGATATACTTACTAGACCTGATTGTGATTTTATACAGCTAACATTTAAAGATAATGAGTGCTTAAAAGAAGGTGAAAGAGATGAGATACTTAATTACTATAACCAAGGTTACAATGTAGATGGTAGCGTTAAAAACAAGTATTGGGCTAATTTATGGCAAGTTTATGGATTAGGCAATATAGGCAACTTGATAGGCGTTATATTTGAAAATTGGAAAGAATGTGATGAAATACCTAAAGAGGCTGAGTTTATTAGCTATGGAATGGACTTTGGTTTTACGGCAGACCCTACCACATTAACAGCAGTTTATAGATATAATAATGAGCTTTACCTAGATGAGTTACTTTATAAAACTAAACTAACCAATAGTGATATTATCAAAGAGTTTGAAACTTTAGGCATTAAACGACACGAAATGATTGTTGCAGATAGTGCAGAGTCAAAATCAATAGAAGATATTAGAAGGGCTGGTTATAGGATTGAAGGCGCTAAAAAGGGAGCGGATAGTATTAAAAATGGATTAGACACTTTGTTAAGGCATACTATAAACGTCACTAAACGTTCTACCAACCTTAAATCAGAATTAAGAACTTACCGATGGGCTAATGATAAAGAGGGGAAACAAACCAATGTTCCAGAGGCAGGAAACGACCACGTAATTGATGGGGTTCGTTATGTAGCACTAAATAGACTTAAAAAATCAACTTTCATTATACAATAGTTTTGTAAAAACTTGTATTTTTTGGTATATTATATTGATGAATATGCCAAAAAGATACGAAGATTTAACAGTTCAACAATTCCAAGAATTAGAGGCTTTAAAATCAAATACAGACCTTGACACCTTAGATAAGGCTGTTAAACGTTTATCTATTCTATCTGGAAAAGATGTTGATTATATTGAATCATTAACAGCGACTGAGATATTTAATACCCTTAGCGATGCTGTTTTTTTAATGTCACCTATTCACGAAATGCCTATTCATAATCATATTGTTTTAGGTGGCGTTAGGTTTAGGTATATTAAAGAAATTCATGAGTATAATATTTGTCAAGAAAAGGATTGGAAGGAAATAATTAAAATGAATGGTAACGATTATATTAAATGTTTACCAGAATTAATGGCTATTTGTCACCAAGAGTACGAGAATAAGCAATGGGTTTATAATTCAGATAATCATTTAAGAAATGTAGAACTATTTAAACAATCTAAACTTAGTGAATCATTAGGGGCTGTTTTTTTTTATTCAAAAAGTTTGACGAGTTACATAAAAGTTTTAGCGGACTATTCCAAGAAGGTAGAAAATCAGATAACGGAACATTACAAAACGATGATGGCAGACCAAGAGTTTCAGACTTTTTTGAACGTTGGGGATGGGAGTACTCAGTTGGCTTAGTTGTTAAAGACACTAATCTAACAGAAGATGATGTGTTTACCTGGAGTGTAACGAGGTTTTATAATAAACTAGCTTATTTAAAAGATAAAGGAAAATTTGAAATACAGTTAAATGGAAATAGATAAATAATTATATGGAAAAAACAATAATAAATAATAAAGAGTATTTTATAATAAAAAGATACAATGAGTTCGCAGCAATGTTAATGGATGATAAAGGGAAATACATAACTGTTTATTACCAGAATTAATCATGCATGGGGCTAAATGATAAAATAAAAGAGCTTTTAGATGACTTTAACGAAAAGTTAGTAATTGATACAAGGGAATCTTTACAAACTAAATTAGATGAAAGAGCAAGTAAACATAACGGCAAGAAAGTAAAGAGTAGATTATGGGCTAGTGTAAAAGCACCTCCTGCGATATTTGACAAAGGAGTTATAAAGACTAGGTTATTAATGAATGATTACTGGGCAGTTGTTAATGATGGGCGTAAAGCGAGTGGAGTAAGTGAAGAAGGACAAGAGAAAATAGCAGCATGGAGTGCAACAAGGGGACTAGCCGAAAAGATAAGGATTAGCGATTTAGAGAAACGAAAGCAAAAGCAAAGTTTATCAGAGCGTAAAAACCTAAAGACTTTAAAAAAGATGCCATTTGATAGGGCAAAGAAAGCAGCAGGTTTTTTAGTCGCTCGTTCATTAAAGAAAAAGAGTTTAGAACCTACACATTTTTTTGATGAGGTTTTAAATGATGGCAGAATAGCTAAGCTAAAAGAAGATTTAACAAAATTAGTAAAGACAGAGTTTACTATTGAAATAAGAAAAGAAATTAAGAAGTAATGGCATTAGATAAAGAAAAACTAGAAAAGCAAAAGAAGCAGCTTGAAAAGAAAATTGAAGCTATTGAAAAGAAATTAAATAAACTAAACGAGCCTGTTAAAATAGGTTTTGTTTATAAAAATAGAATAGTTTAAAATGGCATTAACAGTATATCAAACACCACAAGTATTAACACCAGCTTATAATAAGCAAATTATAACTGCCAAGTCAGACCAGATAGCTACATCTGATTTTAAGTATGTAGTTACTGTTTTAGTTAATGGTGACACTGCTAATACTTATACCGAATCAATACTACAAGACCCAGACGGATGGTTAGTGTTTGATGCTCAAAACTGGGTAAAGAATTATATACAACACTATTTTAATCCTAGTGATAGTGGTATTGTCATAGCAACTAATAAATGCGTAAATGTATCTATTGATATTACCGAATACTATTCTGGCACTTTACACGCTGGTGATTCAGAAAGCGTTTCATTTGTTGCTTTCGATGCTTGTTTAACAGACGCTGACTTTAGAAATTATGATCACAAAGATTATTTATTTGGTGAAAATGCTAATAAATATCTATTAAGCAAAGGCGATATAAACGAAGTTGATGGTGTTATTACTCCAAATCAAGACGTATGGCTACACTTTATTAATGGAATTACGGACCCAATAACAAATGTTGTAGTATTGTTAAGTCGTGGCGCATCAGTAGTAGGTGGATTTAGTGATACTATGCCTACTCCAGTAATGGCTTATGAAATGTATGCTTTAAATGTTGGTGGCATATTAGGTGCATTAGTTGGTGACATTGTTAGGATTAATTTTATCGGTGGTAGCGGATTAATTAAAAGATTTGAATATACGTTATCAGAACCTTGCACAAAGTTTACTGATTATTCACTTTACTACTTAGATAGAAATGGAGCGATACAGTTTAAGCACTTTGAAATGCTTAGTACTAAAAACTACTCCAAGACTATCAATAAAGTTAAATTAGATAAAGACGTTTTAAATACAACTACTGGAGATTATGGCTCAAATACTTATGATAGAGAAAACCATATTGTAAGTACTGCTATTGAATCTAAAATGACTTTAAATACTAATTGGTTAACACAAACACAAAGTACTTTATTGAAGGATTTATGGGATAGTCCAATAGTTTATATTTGGAATGGCACTACTTTAAAATCATGTGATACACCTAGCGACCCATACGAAGAAAAAACAGAGAGCTTAGATCCTTTATTTAATTACACTACTACTATTGATTTAGGCATAACAGAAACAAGACAAAGAGGTTTATAATGATATTAACTAAATTATTAATAAGTGCTAAGAATGGAAATGAAAAGTATTTATCTTATCCGATAACTGCCGAAGCTCCTATTTACATAACCTATCAATTAGCAGATGTTAGAAACCCAGAACAACGCAAAGGCAGTAGAAGTTTAACTATTAAATTGTTGGGGACTAATGAGATTAATAAGTTATTTGAAAACATATTTAGTGTAAACGTTGCAACCCAATATTTTAATAAGAACTTAAAAACACCTGTTAAATATATTGTTGATGGTTTAGAAAACTTCAAAGGCGATTTACAACTATTAAGTGTTAATCTTAATTCAGATAACAGTATTGAGTATGAGTGTTCAATATTAGGTGAAGGCGGTTCTTTGTTTATTGATTTAGGGGATAAATTACTAAGTGAATTAGATTTTAGTGATTACGACCATACATATGATAGAGCTACACAAATAGCAACACGCTCAAATCTAGGGAGTGGTTTAGACGTTTTATATCCATTTGTTGATAATGGAACTAATAATGGTTCTGACACAGTTTGGAATGTATCTAACTTTTTGCCTTGCTTTAGTTTTTACGAGTATATTAAAAAGATTATTGAAGGTACTGGAAGAACTTTTACAAGTACTATTTTAAGTTCTAGTTTAATTAAAAACTCAATCCTTTATCCAAACTTAAATCAGATTGTTTTATCTTCAAGTCAATTAGCTAATCGACAATTTTATGTAGGTTTAACTGCTGACTTAAGTATGACTATTAATGCTCCATTTGTTAATGTAAACTTTAATAATGAAACAGGCTCTTTCTTTGATGTTGGTAATCAGGTTAGCGGTACATATGCTAAATTAAATGATAGCGGATATTACAATGTAGCAGCCTTAGATTATTACAAAGTTAGATTTACACATTCAGACCATAGCGTAGTTAAATGTACAGTAGGTTTTCAAACTCAACACGGTATTGAAAAGTCTGGAAACAATGGCGCAAACTATTTCTATTTAACTAATACTGCAATAGATTTTAAAACCTCAAACGGTACTTTAGGGTATTATGATGCTGGTTTAATAGACTATGTTATAGATGCCTCAACAGATTACTATTTTAATAATCAATTAGCTACTGGTGAATTGTTTTTTAGTGCTGGTGATAGAATAAGAACAAAATCTTATTTAGGTTATGCATCAGGCGGTGTACCAGTTTACTATGATGCTTCTAATAATGTGGTTAGTACTGGTACCGCTACATGGACACTAGAACTATTAGGGAATACTGGTAAAACGTCTTTTTATGCTCTTGCAACTAAAAAAGTATTATTAGAGGGTAACACTATTGAAGTAAATAATGCTTTACCGGTTAATATAAAGCAAAAAGACTTTTTAAAATCAGTTATCCAAGCATTAAATTTATTTATTGATATAGACCCAGCGAATGAAAACAACTTAATAATTGAAGATTTTGATACATTCTACAATACAACCGACCCGATTGATTATAGAAATAGAACTGATTTAAGTAAACAACAAGTAATTAACCCTAATTTATTGGAGGGTAAACATTACATTTTTACATATAAAGAAGATAATGATAAACTCAACGTACAATACCAAGAAACACACAAAGAAGTATTTGGAACGCAAACAGTTGATGTAGAGAATGATTTTATAAAAGAAGTTAAAAAGAATGAGTTAATATTTAGCCCAACTCCAAACGCTGCTAATTATGGTTTAGGTATAGCGCACCCTAGAATCTATACACAAGAAGGGTTAACTAAAAAAACAATAGTTCCTAATATAAGATGGTTATACGTTGGAGGCGTTAAGCAAACAACTAATCCTTATACTTACAAGCAAACTGGAGAAACTGATTTAATTACTAATGATTATTTATACGCTGGGCATACAGACGACCCATTTAACCCTACATTAGATTTGAATTTTGGAACACCTAAAGAAGTATATTATACATTTGTAAATACTTATTTTACAGATAATAACTTTTATAATCGTTTTCATTCTAAGTACTTAAATAACCTAATAAATAGAGATGGTAAATTTGTAACCAAGTACTTATGGTTAAGTCCAAAAGACATTTATAATTTTAGTTTTAGAAATAGATTATTTATTGATGGGGCTTATTACATTGTAAATAAAATTGAAAACTACAACCCATTAAGTGAGCAATCAACCAAATGCGAGTTAATTAAATTATTAGAATCTGATGTATTTGTACCTACTTCTTATTTAATTAGTTCTAGTGCAGCCGTAAGTGCTGGAAGTGGTGTTTTATCGGCTCGTTTAAATAGCGGTTTAAATGTAGGCTCAAACATTCAAAATAGAGGGACTAACTGTATAGCTATTGGTGACAATATAATCATTCCAGAAAGTTGTAGTAATGTTACTGTAATAGGTAATAACGTTGTTGTGAATGAAGGGCTAAGTAATATTAGTGTAATTAATAGTAATGATTTAGAAGTAACTCAAAGTAATTATAGTATAACTAATAATGTAGTGCTTGATAATTATTTTGTTGATGGATATTATACTACTACTGATGCAACACCAAGCGAAATAACATTTAATACACCAAGTGCAATTTTTGACTTACAAGGAACTGATTGTGTAGTAAGGGCTGAAATAAGAATATTAGCGGTTGACACCGCAACTGGTGACTGTAAAGAATGGAAAGGGGCTAAGATTATTAAAAATATATCCGCTTCTACTTCTACAAATAATATAGAATCAGTAGCTAGTGTATTTTCAGATGCTAGTATGTCTAGCTGTACAGCCAATATGTATGACGATGCAACACCTCAAAGCATAGAAGTTGGAATAGTTGGGATAGCAGGAACAACAATAGAATGGAAGTGCTATGTCAATTTCTTAAGAATAAATATATGATAGAAAAAATTGAGACACTAGAATCATTTATGAATAATGAACCTAGCCAAATAATTATAGATGGATTAACTAGCATTAATTTGTGCGTTACTATTGCATCAACTGGAAACGAAGAACTAATAAAAGCATTTGAAAATGGCAGAAGAAAATAAAATTCCTTTAGAGATTGATGTTAAAGGATCAGAAGAAAGCATAGAATCGTTTAAAGATTTAAAAGCAGCTATAAAGGCTGCTAAAGATGAGCAGATTAAAGCAGCTTCTGTTTATGGTGAATCATCAAAAGAGTTTCAAAAGGCTACTGAAAAGGTAAGTAAACTAAAAGATAAGGTAGAAGATTTAAACGATAGTACAAAGTCTTTAAAGGGCTCTGGTGTTGAGCGTGCAAGTGAGGGATTTAATCAATTAGGAGAGGGATTAAGAAACTTAGACTTTGATAAGGTAAAAGTTGGTTTAGTTGCTATGAAGTCTGCATTAGCAGCTGTTGGTATTGGCTTAATAGTACAGGCTGTTATGTACTTAGTTGAAAACTTTGACTCACTATCAAAAGGTAGCGGAGTATTAGCTAAAGTATTACGTGGAGTAGGTGAGGTAATTACAACTATTACAGATTACATTTATAAGTTTACAGATTCTATTGGATTGACAAATAGTGCGCTCGACAAAATGGGCGAGTCTGTTGTTGAAAATGCTAATAAAGCAAAAGAAGCTTTAGCAAGTCAAACAGCCGAATATGATAGGCAAATAGCAATAGCAAAGGCTAGTGGTAAAAGTGCTGTTGATTTAGAAATAGCAAAGCAACAAGCTATTATTGATACAAATAAAGCATTAGTAGAACAAACCATTGCTTATGTTCGTCAAGGTGGTGTATTAGATGAAGAGCAAAAGAAACTATTAACAGGTCAATTAGAAGCTATTAAAAATGCTGTTACTCAACAAACTGTTTTAGAAATTACTGAAAATAAAAAGAAGCAAGAGGATTATAAAAAACACTTAGAAGAAAAAACAAAGCTAGATAAAGAAAATGCACAGGCTAAATTTGAAAGAGAGCAACAAGTAAAAGCGGATATAGACGCTAATATTAAACGTGAGGAAGATAGATTAAAGAAACAAGCAGACGATGAACGACAAGCCTATGAAGATAGAAAGCTATTAGATATTGAAATACAAGACGCTAAAGACGCAAGAGATAAAGCAGCAAGGGACAAAAAGAAAGCACAAGACTTACAAGATTTAGCAGATGCTAAAGCATTAGAAGCTCAAAGATTACAGTTAGCTAGTGATGGCATTAGGTCGGTTCAACAATTAACAGATTTATTTTTTATGTTTAAATCTCAAAAAGCTAAGAAAGGCAGTAAAGAAGAAGAGGATTTAGCACGTAAACAATTTAACTTAAATAAGGGGTTGCAGTTAGGTTTAGCGGTTATAGATGGGTTTAAATCAATCACTTCATCATTAGCGCAATCACCTATTGCCGTTGGCGTTGTTCCTAATCCTATTGGGATTGCTTCATTAGCTTTTGCATCAATTACAGCAGCCACTAATATTGCTAAAATTGCAGCAGCTAAATTTCAGCCTACTGGTGGAGGTGGCAGTGGTGAAAGTCCAAGTACTGCAACTCCAAATATTCCAGCACCTCCAGTTATTAGCACTCAGCAAAACAATCTAAACCAAAGTACGCAGTTTGATAGTAACGGTAAAAGAATAGGGAATGACACACCGCAAGAGCCATTTAAAGTTATTGCAAACATTGGAATAGATGAAGTAAATAAAACACAGCAAAGAGTAGATACATTAGAAAAACAATCAACTTTTTAAAAACAAAAAAGGGGATATTGAACTAACGTTCTCGTCCCCAATTTTGACCACCTCAGCCCCCGCTAAGTCCTCAAACTAACTTAGTTAGAAAAGTGTTCAAATATAAAATAAATAATTAATATAAACAAAAATATGGAAAAGAAAATACCAATTTATTACGCTACAATTAACGAAGATTTAGCAGGATTAGAATTAAAACAACAAGGAATTCAAAACATAGCTTTAGTAGATAGCCCCGCTATGTTGACTGAATGGCTAATGTTTAATGAACATAAGCAAGTGGAATTTAAAATGGCTTTGCAAGAAGAACAAAGAATTATAACTGCTCCAGTAATTATAGCGGATTTACCTATTTACCGTAAAGTAAAAGAAGATGGAATTGAAAAAGAATTTTATGTAGTGTATAAAAAAGACACTAACATGAAAGTATTACAAAAGTATATGAGTGATGGAAACCAAAAGAAGGTTAAGTTAACTCATGACACGCAAGACTTGTCAAAGGGCGTATTTGTATTTGAAGTTTTTATGAGTGATGAATCTCGTGGAATTACACAGCCTAAAGGTTTTAATTTACCAGATGGTACTATCTTTTGTTCAATTAAGATTAACAATGATATGATTTGGCAAGAAGCAAAAGCTGGTAAGGTTAAAGGTATTTCTTTAGAGGGATTTTTTGATTTAGAAAAAGAGATTGATTTAGATGAGAAGCAAATTGAATCTATTATTTACGACCTTATAAAAAAATAAATTGTAAAAACCTATTTTCTTTGGTATATTATTATAGAAACTAATTAAAATTATTATAAAATGGAATTAAGCGAAAAAGCAAAAAGTGCAGTAGCTTCTTACTTAGCAAAGTTTGGTATTGATTTACCAGCTAAAAAAGTAGAAACACCTGCTGAGCCAGCGGTTAAATTAGAAGATGTTAAACTAATTGATGGCACTATGTTATCAGTTGATAAAATGGAAGTAGGAGCTACTGCAACCTTCACAGGTGCGGATGGTGTAGCTATTCCAGCTGAAGGTGAATTTGAATTAGAAGATGGCACTAAAGTTATGTGTGCTGGTGGTTTAGTTACTGAAATTAAACCTAAAGAGGCAGAAGCAGCTCCGCCAGTAGAAGAAGATATGAAAGCTATTCTATCTAAATTATCTGAACGTTTAGATGCTATTGAAAAAAGCAATGCAGTTAAAACTAATTTAGAAACTGAGTTAGCAGAAACAAAACAAGGTTTAGGAGTTGCTTTAAGTGCAATTAAAGAATTAAATGACAGCTCAGTAGCTCTAAGTTTAGAAGCTCAAAAAGGAACTAAAAAAGTAGTTAAATCATACGAGCAAATGAGTAACTACGAAAAAATGTTGTTCAATAAAGGTAAATTATAAAAATGGCTAAACAAGAAAAAACAGAAGTAGTAGTTAATCCATTTGATATTGGAGTTAATTACAAAGTATTTTTAGAAGCATTAGGCTCTAATAAAATAGAAGATTATTTAAAAGATGTTTGTTCAAAAGAGCAAATTGAATGGTTAATTGAAGATTTAAAACTATATAAAAACAACAAATAAAACAAACAGAATATGCCTATAAATTTTACAGGCTCTACGAGAAACAACTCAGAATTAGAGCAAATCACAGAGGAGTTATACCAAGATTCCAAAACATTAAGAGAGCGAGTAATTGATATCGAAGAAGGACACAAGTCTGGAACAGATGTTTATGAAAGTAAAGTAACAGTTGCCATGACTGCTTTAAACACAGGAGAAGTAACAGCAACTGGCGATATTGATTTAGACTTTAGCTCTACTCCAGTATCTTTAGTGGCTTTCAATTATGAAGACCGTATTAATGATAATTCATTAAAAGGAACTCGTTTTGAAAAATCAATGAAAGCAGGTGCTTATGAAGTAGTATCTGATGAGTTTGATAAAAAAGTATTAATTCAAATTCAACCAGCTATCGGTGCCGATATTGAAACTAAGTTATGGAATGGTGCAACGGCTGCAACTAAAGTAGCAGTAGCAGCATTAGTAGCAGGAGCAGGACAAGGTTCTATTACAGCAGCAGCTCAAGCAGCAGTAGCAGCAATGCCTACAACGTTATTTGATTCATTAGTTACTCGTGTGTTATACAATAACTCACAAGCTAAAACAGTACCTGGTGCAGGTTTAGGTAACTATATCAAAGTAACTGGTACTACTGTAACATCTAGTAATATTGCAGCAGAATATGCTAAATTATACGCTGGTGCAGACCAAAAAGTTATTAATAATACTGGTGAATTACCAATGATTTTTGCACCATTAGCAGATAGACAATTAATTAAAATTGCTAACAATGCAGTAGGAGCAGCCCAACAAATCAACTTCTTAATTGAAGGTGCAGGAGCAAATGAGAAAATTTACTACAACGGGGTTGAAATTTCTTTCCATCCAATTGGAGCAACTTTCAGAATTTTAACTTTACCTAGTTATTTGAAAGTGTTAACAGATGCAACTTCTGATTTAAACTCTTTACAAATTGATAAAGTAGCTAATGGAGCAATGCAACGTTATATTAAGAATACTCAAGCTATGGCTACATGGGTAACCAACCAACGTTATATTACTTTATACGGAGGATAAAAAAATGAGGGGATTTTAATTAATCCCCTCTTAATTATTAATATTTAAAATATAAAAATATGTCGTGTCCATTTACACAAAATTATGTAACAAAAGACTGCTTGACACCTGCTGGTGTTGCTAGTTGGTATATTACACCATTTAGCAATATGTTAACGGTTGATATGACTTCTAACGTTGTAACAGCTATTACAAAGACATTAGCATTTAAGACTATTGCACAAGAGATTGAACAAGGTTCATGGACTTATACTGGAACGTCTAGTCAACCTAATGGCTCTCATGCTTTTGACTTTGAGGCTATTATTAAAATGCACCAATTAAATACTTTAGACCAAGAAGAAATTACGTTAATCTTAAAAAATAAGTGTGTACTGATTGCAGTAATGCAGAATGGTGACGCTTGGATGCTAGGTCGTGAATTTGGAACTAATGGTATTGATTCTAAATTTGAATCTGGAACAGCATTAGGTGACTTCATGGGAACTAACTTAACAGTAAAAGGACGTGCAACACAAGCAGCTAAGAAAGTAGACCCTACAATTTTAGCAGGTTTATTAACTGTATAGTTAACTGTTTAAATTAATTACATTAAAAAGTAGCCTCGTAAGGCTACTTTTTTATTTACTTTATTTTGTAAAAAAACACATTTTTTGGTATATTATTATAGTGATATTAATAAATAAAAATAGTACTAATAATAGGATTTTAACCCTTGCTGAAAAAACTACACTAACTAATGTGGTTTATTTATTTGAGGTTATTAACGACCAAAGCAGCGAAGTCAAGTGTTTTATTGCAGAAGATATAAGCCCTAATCCAGTTCGTTATAATGAGTTTAATTTTATTGAAAATACAACAGAAGATTTACTAAATGGAACTTTTGAATTAGAGTTAACTGGTGATTATACATACAATGTTTATGAACAAACAAGTACAACTAATTTAGACCCAGCCTTAGCAACTAATAAAATAGAAACTGGTAAACTACAAGTCCCAGATAATACGGCTGAAATAACACAATATAACGGCAATCAAACTCAAACAGTAGTATTCAATGGATAATAAAATAACTATATCAAACATTCAAGTTAATTTAAAGGCTATGCAAAAATTAACATTTACGTTAGACAATAATGGATTTGTTAAGTATGGTAAAAATAATCTTTATCCGCAAGAGTTAATTAGATTATATGATGAACACCCAGAGCATAGAGCTATTTTAAATCGTAAGGCTCGTTATATTTGGGGTAAGGGATTAAAGGCTAAAAATAAAGCAGATGAAATTAAAGTAAATGCTTTTATAGATAATTTTAATAAAAAAGAAAGTTTAAATAAAGTAGGTAAAAAGATTAGTTTAAATACTGAAATTTTTAACGGTCAGTTTATTGAAGTTATTACAAATATGCAAGGCGCACCGATTGAAATGTATTTTATCAATTCTGCTAATTGTCGATTATCAGAAGATGGCGATACATTGTATTTTTGTAAAGATTGGACTAAGCCTAAATATCAAAGAGAAATAAAAGAGATATTAAAATGGAATGATAAAGAACAACAAGTAGGAACTTTCTTTATTGATTTTAGATATTATTCAGCTACTGCTAATAGACTTGATTCTGTTTATCCCATTACTCAATATCAAAGTATTGTTGAAGATATTAATACAGATATTGTAATCAGTAAGACTAATTCAAACATGGTAAACAATGGTTTATCAATGGGTAAGATTGTAAATTTCTTTAATGGTAAACCAGACGATAAAACAGTTTCTGCTATTGATAGAGGAATAAAAGGAACTTATACAGGCGAAGATGGTGAGCCAGTTATGATTGTTCATTCTGAAAGAGAAGATAAAGCGCCAGAGGTTATAGACGTTACACCAACTGATATGGCAGAACGTTTTTTATATACTTCTAAAAGAGCATTAAAGAAAGTATTTGCAGGTCATGAAATGGCTTCTGAATTATTTAATATAAAGTTTGACGATTCATTTTTAAGTAGCGCACCAGATTTATTAACGTTACAAGAATTATTTGTAAAAGGATATATTGAGCCTAGACAAAATGATTTATTGGAATTTTTATCTTATTTATCTTTTGTAAAAACAGGCGAATATTTAGATATGATTTTTGAGCCTATTAGTTTAATCGGTGCGGATTTATCAAATGATGTAGATTTAACACAGGATGAACGTAGAAAGTTAAAAGGATATGAACCATTAAAACCAGTACAAGTAGATGTTAATGGTCAGCCAGTACAAGCTGAGGCGGATGAATATAATGAGTTGTTAACTGGTTTAAGTGCAACAGAAAGAAACGATATTGATAGAATTGTAAGAAAGTTTAAAGCTGGCAAAACAGAAAGCCCAGATTTAGCTATTGCAAGTTTAACGGCTTATGGATTTAAAGTTAGTCAAGCTAAAAAGTTTTTAGGTATAAATGATGGTTTAGACGCTAAAATGTCAACTGATAAAGAAGATAAGGTGTTAACTCGTTTATTATCTTTAATCAAAGAAGATGCAGAAGATTATGAAGTATTGGAAACTAAAAAACATATTCATAATTCAAATGATGCTTTAAAATATGAAAGGCATATAATGAAGTTTGCAGATGCTTTAGTTATTAGTGTTGCTGAATTAGATAGTGCTATTTTAACAGCTTTAAAAGGAAACCCAGTACTTACTATTGATGAATTAGTGACTTTAACTCAAAGTGATTTTAGTAAAGTAGAGCAAAGTTTAGCTAGGTTAATTGATAAAGGGTTTTTAATTGATAGTAGTGAGGGGTTTAAACCAACTGAAAAAGCTATTGAAAAGGAAACTAAGCCTATTGTAAGTGATGAGATTTATACTGTATATAAATATGCGGTTAATGCTGATAAGCCTAAATTAAAAAAAGGTAGTAAAAGCAGAAAGTTTTGTAGTGATTTAATGGCTAAAATGTCTAATCCTAGAAACTATTTAACCTTTGAAGATATTGATAGTACTGAAAATGATTTAGGCACTAATGCATGGGATTACAGAGGTGGTTATTATACTCATCCAGATACTGGAATTATAGACCCAGATTGCAGACATATTTGGGTTGCAGAAACAAGAAGAAGAAAAGCTAAGAAATAATGGCAGACGTTTTATTTATACAAGAAGACTATTTTAAAAAGTTAGTAGGAGTTGATGGAAACGTTGACTTTAAAAAACTTGAAAGTACTATTATAATGGTACAAGATATTTACATTCAAACGTTATTAGGCACGCCATTATATGAAGATTTAAAAACTAAAATAATTGCTAATCCTTCATTGTCATCTTATACAAACGAAAAGAATTTAATTAATAATTATATTGCCAAATGTTTGGCGTGGTACGTTAAAGCAGAATCTAGTTACTCTTTTAAATTTGCTTATCAGAACAAGGGAATACAAGTTAAAAATAGTACTAACTCAAACGCAGCAGACACAAACGATGTTCAATTATTAAAAGATGAATGGACTTTAAAGGCTAAAGCATACGGTCAATTATTAATGGATTATTTAGATGTTAATAGAGTAACTTTTCCTAAATATGATGAAGCTACAACGTCTGGAGTTAATGCGAGTAGAAAAAACTATTTTAATGGTATTTATATTAGAAATAATGAAAGTACTATAAATGATTACTATAATAGATGCGAAGATAAATGTTAACATTAAATCAAGATATAGAATTATTAAGTCAGTTTGCTGTTAAGCATAAAGGAATTAATACTTTTTACTTTGGGAACGAAGCGGAAGCGGATACTAATGTAAAAATAAATTATCCATTTATGAATGCTATTTTACAAAATCAAAGTATTGAAAATGGTATTGTTAGTAGAACTTATTTAATTATCATATCAGATTTAGTTCAAAAAGATTTAAGTAATTTAAACCATGTATTGAGTGACACAGAGCGTATTTGTTGGGATGTTCCATTATATATGCGACAAGTATCTAATAGTGGATTAGTTGGTTCTTTTAAAGTTGATATGAATATAAATGTCACTTCTGACACTTCAAGAAACGACGATGATGTGGCTAGTAATTATTTTGATTTAACAATAAGCAGTCCATTAGGAAACGATGCTTGTAATTTACCAATAGCAGCAGGAAATATATTAAACGGAAATTATATTTATGTAGGCGGTTCAATGGCTGGTAATTTTACAGTAGAGATAAAAGACCAAGACGGAAACGTATTACAAACTTTCAATACGAGTGGAGTTTATACGGTTGAGGTTTTACAACAAATACTAGATACAATTACAGCAAATACAGCAACAATAATAGACCCAATAGTATAATGGCAAATGTAGACATAAGAGTAGGTAAAAAAGATGCTGCTTTCTTTTCAGCTAATCCTACATTGATTTTAAAAGATGGTCAATTTTTATTTAACTCTGATACTTTAGAGTTATTTATAGGAGATGGCGTAACAGCTTTATCCGCATTGCCGTTTTTAGGTAGCGGCGGTGGCGGCACTCAAAACCTCCAAGAAGTAATAACAGAAAGTCCTACTGTTGATGGTCCACTAACTGCTAGTTTAGATGGCGAAACATATATAAGTATAAATGATAATCTAATTGTATTAAGTTCAACTGATGTTTCTGATGTTTCTCAAATAAGCCTATCACCACTAGTCGCTAGTTTCACGTCAGATGATGGTGTAAACGCATCAAGCCAAACTGTTAACGCAAGTCAAATAGAGAATACAACTCCTTTATTAACTTATAATGGTGATGAGGTAGCAACTGTTAATCAGATACCTAGTATATCTGGTTTGTTAGTAGCATCGAATAATCTTAGTGATATTGGAAATGCTGTGACAGCAAAATCTAATTTAGGTATTAATAAACTTTATATTACAACTGGTAACCAATCAAATTCGACTACTACACCCGCATCAATATCAGGGTTAACAACAGCATCATTAGCTGCTAATACTAGATATTCATTTAGTGGAGTTTTTCAAGTTTCTGGCAGTGGGGCTGGAGGTATATTTTTACAATGTAATGCACCAACTGGATCAACTATGTTTTTATCATTAGAAGGGTCGAGTTCAAGTGTAAATGCTTTTTTAGCAAGTCCACTAATAACAAATAATACTAACCACGTTACAGCGTTTTATAGGGTAGTTGGAACAACTGGTTTTGTTAAAATTATGGGTGAAGTATTAATAGGAGCAAATGCAGGAACAATAGGGTTTTCTTTTAGTTCTGGAACTGGTGGGCAAACGGTTTCCGTAAATCAATTAGGTACTTTTATTAACTACGAAAAAATGAATTAATGGTAACAATTAAAGCAATATTAAAAGAAAACGAGCCAGCTACTCCAGAAAAAGAATGTGAGTTAAAATTCGGCAATCACTTTGACGGTGAGAATTTTTACTACTTCGAGAGTGAAGATGAAAAGGTTAAATTTTATGAATCTTTAGAAAGTAAGGAGTAATGATACTAACAGCAAACGAAACAATGTAATGGCAAAGGAACTA
The DNA here is from genome assembly GCA_027568995.1 of Octopus americanus. Taxonomy (NCBI): domain Eukaryota; kingdom Metazoa; phylum Mollusca; class Cephalopoda; order Octopoda; family Octopodidae; genus Octopus; species Octopus americanus. Next base: position 5,410 of record JAOPUM010038093.1, on the reverse strand, counting down.
TTAACACTTGAAAACGGCATCAAATTAGGTAGTTTAATTATAGCCTTTGTACTTCAATATGCAGCAATAAAATCTGATATTAGAGATATGAAAACAGAAAAGCATTTTGAGATTGAGCATTTACAGTATCAAGTAACTGAGTTGAAAGATTGTTGCAATAACAAACGTAGTGAACGTAGAATAGTATTTAACGACCATGTGGCAATAGTGCCTAATGGAATTGAAATTGAAACTGAGAGATAATGGCATCAAGAGATAAAAAAGATTTAAGACCAGAATTGGTACAAGCTTACGAGAAAGGATTAGCTAAGTATGTAGCTTTATATCCAAATGAACCGCAGCCTTTTATTACTTGCACTTACAGAAGTGGTGAGGAACAAAACGAACTATTTAAAAAAGTTCCAAAAGTAACTAATGCTAAAGCAGGACAAAGTCCACACAATTACAATCCATCATTTGCCTTTGATATTGCGTTTATAACGGTTGAAAAGAAAGTAAGTTGGAACGCTAAATACTTTAAAATGTTTGCAGATTGTGTAAAATCAGTTAGTGATGTAACCGTATGGGGTGGGGACTGGTTGAAGTTTAAAGATGCTCCACATTTCGAATTAAAAAACTGGAAAACTTATATACCTAAAAAATAATGGAAAAACTATCATTCTGGCAAAAGCTTGTAAGAAGTGCCGATAACATCACAAAGAACGCATTTAGCGCACGTAAATTAACTGCCTTAGCAATTATGATTTGCGCTGTTATAGGACATGGATTTTATTACAAACATTGCTATACTAAAGAAGATTTCAGTATTTACACTTATGTATTAATAATTGATTATTGTGCTGCTGCTTTCTTTTTGGGAATAGTAACGGCTGAACAATTAATTAAGTTAAGGTCTGGCAAAGATGAAACGCCTGAAACGCCCTAATACCTACTTAACAATTAACCCACCAATAAATCCAACACCTAAACCGACACAACCGCCTTGTAAACGTCCACGCCATAGGTTACGCTTACCGTTCTTAATCTCAGTCTTAATCTGCTCTTTATATCCAATCTCATTTACTGAATCCACGCCATGCTGATAATTCCTAATATCAATTATATCTTGTTGGTTGTTGGTTAATGTGATGAACTCCGCTATTTGATTTGATTGGTTGCTTATGATGTATTCGTTTACGCTATCCACTTTAGCGCATTGGTTGTATAAGGTTACAAGTGAGTTGATGCAAGCAGTATCTGCTATTAATAAACTATCATAAACGTATATTTTACGATATACTATTTTTTGTTTGGCGTTATTAGCTACCTCTAACTTAGTTGTTAAATCCTTTATTATACTATCACTTTTAGCTATTGATTTGTATTCCTTAACTACTATGCCATTAAGTTGATTGGTGTTTACGATCGGCTCATTAATCGGTTGTGGTTTACTATTGCAGTATAGTAAAGCAAATACTATAATTGCTAATAAAAGCAGTCCTAAAAACATTCTAAATGCTTTGGATGCTATAATTTCAGTTATGTGTTTATCTTCGTTCATCTCGCTAAATTACTAATTATTTTTTAAATTAAATACTTGATCTAAATTGATTTGTTGATACCATTGTAGATTACTTACATCTACTTTCTTATGATCGTTTATTAATAATTCTTTAGCTTTACTTTTACTTAAATGCTTTCTGTTTACTATCCAACAATTAGCTTTCTCGTTAAAATTAATCAATGTAGGAATATTAGTGATATTAAATAACTGCTTTTGTCTAAATGCTAGTGTTTGATTTTCAAATATTAGGTAGTTAGAGTAAGTTATAAAATAATCATTGTTTGGCTTTTCCATTTTTATTTTCAATTAGTTAAGATGGTTAGTAGTGCTTAGCGAGTAGTTATGGGAAATTTTAAAAACCTTTTCCCACCGCACCTAAAGCAGTTGAGTTTTGCAAGTAAGTTTTAGCTTTTCAAGTTCCGTTTTTTTAGTTTCGATATGGCTCAAAATAGCATCAATCCCCAATTGCATAGGCAGTTGTTTTATTGAATGTCCCCCGCTTTTTGATGGAATGTGAAGTTCTAAAAATCGCTTTCTTTCACCCCAGCTATCGGTTAATACAAAATCGCCATTCTCATCAATAGCTTTTTTTAGTTCTTCAATCATTTTTTCGCCATTCTCAATTTCGGAATAGCAGTTGTAAATTAGCCTTGCAATGTCTTTTGTTATCATTTTGAATTTTGTTTAAATGCCCACCCTAAAAGGTTTTTAAAACTATCCCATAACACGGGTTTGGCAAAATGCCGCAGGACAGTTAGTGCTAAAATTTAAGTTTCGAGTAGCGGCACTTCGCCAAGCCCGATAACGTTAGCAGTAATGCCAGCCGACCCACAAGCCGACTGACATACCACAATAATTTTAGTATCTAAGATTAACCTTTTCACGTCTGCGATAGTTGTAAATTTCTTCAATCAAAGAAACATACTGCTTACTGTCGTTACAGTCGGTTAATGCTGAAGGTTGGTTTTTTACTTTTTGCAAAAATTCCGTAAATTCAAATTGTGGTTTATCAAATAAGTAAAGCATAGCATAAACAAATGCTCTGCGTTTAAACCCATCGTAAATATCTTTAAATAACCATATTTTTTCCGCACGATGTTCTGCTTCCTCTAAATGGGTTATTTTAAAGTTTCCATTTTTGAAATCTTCAAATATATTGCCACCTCCTGTATTAACACCGGTGAGCATTGCCATACATTCGTTATGACCTAACTGATATTTTTCTTTGAACTTCTTATATTGCAAATAGTTTTTATTACCCAAGTTGCAATAACCAGTCAAATAATCATCAGCATTCCATGTCTTTGAATTTTGGTTTAAAACGTGAACTTCGTTTAACCCATAGCCATTACAAACTATGTAATGCAATGGCAACTTCAATTCTTTTACGCATTCAAATCTATGTTGTCCATCAATTATCTCATACTTTTCATTCACAATAATTACCGTAAACAAGTAGTTTTCAGAGATTGATTTCTTTAACCTTGATAAATGTATCAGGTTTTTGTTTCTGTTACCTTCAATCGGTTTGAATAGAAAGTAATCTGTTGTTGTGTGAACTTGGTTACTGTGCTTCACCATTGGTTCTGTTTTTAAATTATTCACTTGTTTTAAGTGGGTTTTATAACTCCGCCCAGAAGTTTTATTTTAATTCGAGAAAGGCACTACTGCTAACAGCGGTTTTGTGCAAGCTGCCCGACCGCACAAGCCAACGCTTCGCAGCCTGACACAAAGCCGCAAAACGTTATATGAAAGTGGGCAGACGTGCTTCGATTTAAGTTCTGTGAGAAAGAAAAAAGAAAAAATCTGCCCACGCTCTTTTAAATTAACCCAAGTTGTTTGGCTTTACCTTTTGGAAGTTCAATAGTTACTAATTCCTCTTTTAGGGTGTCTTTATTTTTATATGGGTCAGTATATGCAGTTAAGTCGGTAAACCCACAGCAGTTAAGCATTTTACAAAAATCTTCTTCTTGTATTAATTCGCTATCAACTTCTCCCATTTTCTGAATTAAGTCGGTAAACAATGACAAAGCAGACCAACCATCTTCAAAACATTTAAGTCTTGCACATAATCTCCCGCTTAATTCCACCCACTCCATAGTCATTTCTCCAGAAGTTCCCCCATCAGGATGATACATACCGAATCCGACTTCTATATTATCTTTGTTTACAGATTTTGCATACCAAGCCTTACTGCTTCTATGGTAGCCTCGAATACAACCTTCGTGATTATTCATTTTGTTTTATTTTAATTGTTTCCCACGCTCATTTTTTCTTTTTTCTTTTACGTGCTTCAATGAAAGTGTAGTGCGTGAAATCCCACCTTCATATAACACGGGTTTGGCAAAATTGCCGTTTTGTTCTTCTATCAACATTCGTTCTTAATTTTAAACATTTGTACTTCTATTTGGCTTTTCGGTTCGGCAACTTCGCCAAGCCCGAAACCGTTATGACCAATGCTACGAGACGTTCACCGCTTCTATTTTAATAGTTCCTAAACTACCACTTGGTAAAGCAGGAGATGAATAAACATTATTCCAGTTTTTATCCTTTGCAAATTGATGTAAAATAGTTCTGTAAATCTGATATGTATTTCCAATGAAATCAGTTCCATTATATCCTTTACTACTATTGTCTTGCATTTCAGGAAGTAGCACTTTTTTAGCTTTTCTTAAAAGCTCTTCTGCTTCATCCCTACGTTTTATTTGTTCTTCAAATGGTAATCCTTTCACCATCGCTTCTATCGTGTTCTCCATTTCCCATTGACCTGATGCAAATCTTGATACATCTTCAAGGCATTGAGCAATTAAACTCATTTGTTCTTCTGATAATTCTATTCTATATTTCATATTTGTTAATTTAATTAGTTGAAAGCACTGGCTATAACAAGGTATATGCAAGATTGGGGCTTTATCGCTTCGATTGAAAATTTCGTCTCCGAAATCCCAACCTCGCATATACCCGACCGTTACCAGCAATGCCAAACCGACACCGCTAAAAAAACCGAAGTTGTGATTTAAATTCGTTAAATCTTTTCTCTTGGGCGTTGAAATAATCGCAATCAATTTCAAATCCTACAAAGTTGAACCCGCCTTTATACGCCGCTATCCTACTGCTTCCACTTCCTAAATGGGTGTCTAAAATTAAATCATTTGGTTTTGCGTATTTCTGTAAAATCCAATCGTATAACTTAATGGGTTTTTGAGTTGGATGTATTGATTTATAATTAGTGCATCCTATTCCTTTAAAAATATGTCCGTTATACATTCTAATACTTGTTGTAAAAGAAGTCCAAGCTATTTCCGCATCAGCCATATCATTGGTTCCATTTTCTTTATTCCATATCAAAAAGCATCTTGTATTTGATAAATAATCTAAAAAATAATTTCCTCCCCAAATGATTTGATTTTTACTAACCCTAAATAATTCATTAAAGTATTCCTTACTTGGTATTTCATTATCCCATTTTTTGTTATCTTTTTTGTTTCCGAACTTTGATTGCTTCTCAACACTTATCCCATAAGGCGGGTCAACTATTGCCAAATCAAAATAGTTATCTGCATAGCGTTTTAATGCCGTTACACAATCTTCCAAATAAACCTCTGAAGAAGGCACTGCTGGTAACACGTGCTTTGCAAAAGCGGGGGTTTCGTCTATATTTTCAACTTTCTGCATATAATTATCTTTTGTGGTTAATTCAACATTTGTTCTTTTAAGCCCCGCCTTCGCCAAGCCCGATAACGTTATAGGTAAGGCTAAGAACGTCTGTGTTCAAAACAATCCTGTGTTTCAATTTGACAAACATTAGGAATAAATGATACTGACTTTTTTAGTTTTTGACAATTACCATAATTAACCCTATGTGAT
>JAOPUM010036024.1:0-12532 GCA_027568995.1 Octopus americanus | reverse complement strand
GAGTACAGAATTTCAATTCACGGAAATACAAGTCTTACTTTAAAAAAAATCAAACACGAAACGATACAAAGACAAAGACTTACATTTCTCTGAAAGGGTTTCTCAATTCCCCAGTCAAATATTAATTGAACAAGATAGCTTCAGTTCGTTCAAAAACCGTAGACACTTCGTCAGCAAGTATTGTTTTGGTTATAAACTGAACAAACTAGTAAATATATAAAATCTTGACGGCTAATCTACGGCCAAACGGTTATCTCTATGAAATTCTAGACCATAAACTAGATTAATACAAACTAAAATAAAACACAAATCTGGCCCGTTGTCGGTCAAATGCAAATATGTAAAGTGGATGGAAAACTACAAAATTATAATTTTGGCGCTAAATTCATTCGGTGGAAAACAGTTTTACGCCAACAGCTAGCCAGCAAGTTTGAAACTCAAACTAGACTCAGGATAATATTGTGTCGGCGATTAATTACCAAGAAAACTGAATAAGTGAAAGTAGGAAGATAAATTTACCTGCCGAGCGAGCGAGGAAAGGTTTGATTTCTGTCTTGTCTGAGCCATAAAAACCAGTCGCCATCGATCGAGTACAGAATTTCAATTCACAGAAATACAAGTCTTACTTTTTAAAAAAAAAGTCAAACACGAAACGATACGAGGACAAAGACTTACATTTCTCTGAAAGGGTTTCTCAATTCCCCAGTCAAATATTAAGTGAACAAAATAAAACTTCTTTTGTGCAACCACAACACTCCCAAAACTTTCTGTCGACTCAAACTGCTCTGAACTGAATAAACCGCGCGCCAAGCGTTGCCAACGTCATGTCAACGTTGACCAATCAGGGCAATGCTTTGGTTGAAGTAGAGACGTGGTATAAGATCGAACACGGGGCAATATTTTATTATTTATTTTTCTAATCTAAGACCGCCACGGGGAAAAACAACAAATCGCATCCTTTCCACATTAAATTTTATTCTTTTTTTCTGGACGAGAACAACAACAACAAACCAGGATTGATAAACATTTTTTCTTTATTGGTCCATAGATGTACACTTTTTTTTACCAACAAATCTTAAACCTCTATTTATACGGTCATTAAGCTAAATAAAAAAAGTTTACAAAATAAAATGTTTTTTTCTCTCTCTTTGATTTTAGTCCCTAGATCCTGACGTGTCGCTGGTTGTATAAGACGGGCGGCTGGTTATGTCGTTGTCTTCCCAGGAGGGTTTTATGGAAATAAAATGGGTTTCACAGATTGAGTCGCACTTTGGTTTTCATGATGTTCTTGACCACATGTTCGGGCCATTTCTTACGCCCGGGTAGTCTTTCGATGGCGCGAATCATCTTGCGATCCGCTCGATGCTTGTCCCGCAATGTCTTGGCGTGCGAATAATCAATGTCGTGTTGTTTGGCGATCTTGTCCAAACGGTTGATGCCGGGATCCCCACGTTTCAAACGTTTGGCCAAATGCGTCCCGGGACCCATGTACTGATACCCCGGCCAATGAAATTCCTTGCCGGTCTTGCTCAACAGTTTTTGAATGTCCAAACCTTCGCCGCGTTGGAAGTGTCTTCGTTGACGCATCCCATGTTCACCTCTTCTTCTTTTGCCCACCATCTTCAATAATCGTGGCCTGCTAAACCACGACGCAACTTTTTACCCTGTTCCCAATCTTCCCAACCGGGTGCCGGTTTCAAACGTTTGACAGCGCGTGGCGTGATGGTGCTTTTTATACCCTTCAAACCCCCCTCCCAAGCTGCCGAGGTCCAACTCTTCTTCTTCTTTCTGGCCGGTGTGGTTTTCGGACGGGTGCCGCTCGTACTGGGTGGGGATGGAAGGGATGGCCCCGCCGAGAAGACGGGTATTTTGGAGGGTTTAGGCGTCCTGGTGGGTTTGGGAGGAAGAGGAGGTTTCGTACGCGGTGTTCGAGGTTCGGGTTTGACGCCGGGACTGACACTTTGCACCATACGTTTCATCCATTTCTCGACAGCGCTGCTCACCAATTCTTGATCTTGGTCATCTTCCTCACCCTGACCGGCCAAGGGCGGTTCGCCTACCCCTCCTACCGGAAACTGTCTCAACCGTTTGGTGGCAGCTCGCAACGCTTTGGAAAGAGGGCGTACTTTTTGAACGGTTTCGGCTGCGTCCAAAGTTGGATCGGCCAAGAGGCGTTTCTTTTGTGCAGCTAAACGTCCAGCGCGTTCTAAGAGGGCATTGCCCGTCAATTCCCCCTTGTACCATTGCACCACTTCGGGCACTTCTTTCTTGGGCAAGACGATCATTTCTTCCATGATGGTAAAAGACAACGACACGCGTTTCTCAGTCCGAGCCAAAACCCTGTCCCGCGTTGACTCATCAAACGTTCGCGTCGACGTTTGAGTGAATTGCTTCGTTTGCCCACGTCGCGTAACACCTTTTTATAGCGTCTCAACCGTGCCATGGTTGGGGGTGTGAGAGGAATCCGATTTTTTAAGAGATTCAAGACGATTTCGCTGATGGCATTGATCTGATCGCTGTTGGCATGTTGTAACAGATGACGACGTTGGGACGGTTGATTCAAAATGGACTGCAAGAAGGGGAGTTGCCGTCTCAGACGTTTCATCTCTAATACCGAGTGCGGCGTCTTCGTTCGGCAGCAGAGATGGCTTTCTTGATTCCGTACCCGGCAGCACCACTGACGGCTCCTAAGGCAGCCGCTTTGCCCGCAGCGGCGAGAGCAGGGGCAACGAGGGCCAACAAGGGGTGCACCCCGTCTTTTTGACTTCTTCTTCTTCTTCTTGTTCTTCTCCGGCGTCCTCCTCCGACCGTCTTTCGTCGCTGACGAGGCATTCTAACGTTTTCGGCGTGACCTCGCCTCTTCCTTTTATACTCTTGCCGTCTGGGGTCGTCAGGACGTACTCGTAACGTTGACCGTAGTCCAGGACGCACCAATCCGGGACGGGTGGCGCAAAATCGGTGACAATCTCGTCCAAGGTTTGCATCTTGACCAAAAAACCGTCCAGGTTGTCCACCGGTTCGCCACCCACGTACGTTCTCAATTCGATCAAGGTCTTGGCATAGGTCGTGTAAGCGAAACGGCTCATTTGCATTTTCAAACCCCATTTCTTAAAATCGTTCCACCCTTTCACCAAAGTTCCGGCCGCGGCCAAACAGGCCACCACAATACTGTTTTCTAACACGGGACCGGCAATCAGTCCAACGGCCACGATGATCAACGCCAACCCATTGGACCAAGCGTGAAGGCGTTTCAAACGGTAAAACAAACGACGATGACACCACCATTGACGATGGTAAAAAGCAAACTGGGACTCCAAACGTTCCAACAGGTGCCGTTTCCACGCGGCGGACCTCAGAACCGGCATCGACGCCCACAGGGACACGGTGGTCTTCTTGGTGGGAGTCATCTCTCAGGGTGTAGCCGTCGGAGTGGAAAGGCGCGACGAAGTACGATGCACGCTAGGAGCACGTCCGTCTTTATAGACGGTGGTGATGGTATTGGTGTGGGTCACGGCCGAAATGTTTCGTCCACCCGTCCGTTGACGTTGATCTTCGACCAACAGGTCGAATTGACGGCGCAAATCGTTTGGCGTCAGACGACGAATAGACCTCGACGACACCGGCGTTCCACGAGCACTAGACCTTCTCGAGGAGGAGGAGGAGGACGACGGTGAGGGTGGCCAAGGGCGCTGTCGCGGTTGTTTCATGCCTACATGCGGTCGACTTCCTACCCCGGCTGGTGGTGGCGGTGGTGGTGATGGTGGTGACGGTTGGGGAGTGGTGAGACTTCCTACCCCGGCCGGCGGTGGCGGTGCTGAGGTGTCCCAGGGTTCTAACGTAGGCAATCGATCGAACAATTCTTGGAAACTGGCGGGCAAGGGCGACAGAGCAGGACTGTTGCCTTGTGAAGCCCCCACGCCAATCGAAGGAGATGTCATGTTGTCTTCTTCGGGTCGGCACGAGTGAACGTCCGCGTCCACCCTTCGCCTTTTAAAAGCTGCGAAAACAACCGATACCGGTCGTCGGAGGCCGGATGCAAATCGATCATCAAGTACCCGAAAGGACGACGCGTCACGTTTTCGTACACGTCCAACGTATCTCGCCAATGCGTAGGAAACGCTTGCATCATCAAGTTACGAATCCCCAATTGATCGCGTGGGTTTTTGAAGGCCACTACGTAATGGGCATTGCGCGAAATGGTCTTGGCGTACTTGCCGGGCGGAAACAGATCTTGACACAAGTACAGGACCGTGATGTTCCGATGATGGGACTCTTTGGTGAAGAGATCCAAAACCCGTTTATCTTTTCCTCCTTCTTCCATCAGATCGTCCAAGACCAACACACCTCCTTGGCTCTTCCCAAACCAGGCTTCCAAATCCTCGTGCGTAGGCAACCCTTCGTGGAGGTGGACACCCCGTTTCTTCAAAGGGCGGAATCCGTCTTGCCAGGCTCCGTAACAGTAATGGAAGGTGGCTGGAACGGGTCGAAAATACAGAGAAGGGTCTTCTAACACCCGCGTGACAAAACACGTCTTCCCACACCCTGAAGGACCCGCCACCAACACACTCGACGGTGTGCGAAACATGACGACAAAAGACGACGTTCCCCACCTCCTCCCCTTTTTTATACACACACGGGGCCCGAGGTGGGAATCGAACCCACACGCCCTCGAGCGACTCGGGCTTTTTTGTGTGTGTGTTTTTTATTTTTTACATTGTTTCAATTGATTTCGAAACCAGACACCGACACGATGGTCGTTTTGCACATAATCGTGAGGACTAAATAAACTCAAAAAGTCAGATAAACTCTGTCCGCGACTCTTCTGACACAAATACATCAAGGCGTAATGGCCACACGTCCAACTGGTCACGGCTTGCAGACTCTGACGGTTGGTTTTCACGACCGGCCAATGGTGACTGATCCATCGTTCCAACGGCACACTGTTGTACGTTTCTAACGGTAAGGCATAACTGTCCATGAGCTCGCACTCCTCCTCCGCCTCCGTCCACACGGCTAACCAATGCTTGCCCGGTCGATCGTGCGGATCCGTATTCACGATGTACGCTTGGGGTCGATCTCGAACGGGCGGCCAAGGTAAACGGTCACTGGCAAAAACCCCGGCAAAGCAAGGGGCCAAACGTGCATCGTGACGGGCCACGCATTCCAATTGCTCGTTGGTGGTCGCCACCCATTCCATGGCTTCTCTCTTTCTTTCTTCTTCTTCATGGGCTTTTTATACTCCTTGGTACACGTTGTACATCACGGCATTGTTCCCGTCGATTTCCAACACATTTTCAAATTCAGCGTACAACACCACGTTGATGACGTGAGCGACCGGAGCTCCCAATCGGAACACCACCCGCACTTCTCCATTTTGACGCGGATTCAACATCGCCCCATCGGCTGCTCCATTGGCCACGTTGTTAAACATGAACAACGTGCAACACCCCGTTCCTCCCCACATGTCGGGGGTCACCATACTGGGTTGGGCTTTTCGCCACGCTTCACTGGCTTGCAGGAAACGAAAGTACCCTTCCAGGTCTTTGTGGGTATCGGTTTGGTTCAATTCCAGCGTCTTGTAGGGATACTCTTCCCCGCGCACCAACTGTTTGATGCTGATCAACCCAAACTTTTGAAACGAAAAGGGGTTGTAGGTCACATTGCCGTTGTACGAATTGGCATGCAGCAACCCCACGATCAACCGATCGGGGATGCGTCCTTGAAACAAATTGCCTTGGTTGAATTCCACCATGTTGGTCGGGTGGGAAAACACGCGAATCTCGCTCCGGACCGTGGGATACTTGACCACTTCGCGTTTGGTGTGTCGGGCTTCATCCAAGGTCTTGTACAGGGGAGCAGCCAGACTCAATTGGCACAAGTGAAAACTCAGCTTGATGTCGTCTTTGGTCAAACGCCCATTTTCGCCTACCCCGTTCAGAAAAACGGCCGGGGCATTGAAATAGAACCGGATCTTGATTTCCACACCGGGCACCAAAGGTTTGTTCAGATGAAAGATCTCGGAATGCGGTTTGAAGATCAACGTGCGAAAGGCCCCTCCCAGGTAATGGGCCTGTTCTTGTTGGGACAGCAGCAACGCGGCCTTCTTGGTCCGGCTGAGGGCCGTGTAATGGGCGTGAGGGGTAGTGTGGTCTGTGTTGTTGGCCGTCAAAGGGGTAGCAAAGTCCAGTGCCGAAGAGCCATCCGTGTGCGTGCCCAACCAACCTTGGGGTCTCAACAAACTGTTCGCTTCTTGTTGATCGTAGTTCAACAGCGTTTCCAAATACGCTTTGTAGGCGTAAGTGTCGCTCTGAGCATTGATGAGGGTCCCGTTCAAGTGAATGGTCATTTGTTTGATCAAGGTGTGCGCCAGATTGGGGGCCGGGTACAACTTGTCGCCATCCGCCACATCATCCCCATTGGCTTTCTTCAAACGGAGTTGCATTCGAAAGTAACTCCGACTCAAATCCACAAATTCGTCCACGGCCGGGATCACAAACTCCATAGGATTGATGTCGGTGGTCACCGGCGTGAATTCCAATTGGCGATACGCCAACAAGGACGTATCGGTCCTCGGAAGATCAAACATCTGAAAGCCATCGGGCACCGCCGAACTGGACGCTGTGTGCAAGGGTTCCGCCGTCATGGTCTCCGACGTCGTCTGGATTGAGAACCTGGGCGTCTTTTCCTTTTATGCTGTTGACGGGCCAACAGTTGGGTCAACACTCGGGGAGTCAGACTCGCACCCGCTCCGGGCAGACCCGAAAAAATGGTGCCACCACGCATCGATTTCCTTTTATGCTGTTGACGGGCCAACAGTTGGGCCAACACTCGGGGAGTGAGACTCGCACCCGCTCCGGGCAGGCCCGAGAAAATAGTGCCACCACGCATGGAAGGACGATTCCGTCCTTTTTCTGCTCGTCGCGTCCGAGGTCGTGTCGGTATAGGGTTCATTTTTTTCAACCAAAAATGTCGCGAGCTGTCCGTCGAACACGTTTTCCCACCACCGAGTCCAAGGCCTCTCGCGCTTTACGTTTGAGGGCACGTTGGGTGCCCCTTTTAAAGGATTGGGTGGCCAAACGGATCACTTTGTCTCGACCCCCTAATTCCTGTACACCTTCGTTCACGCCTTCTTTCAAAATCTCTTTGGCCGTCGATAAGAGTACACCGCCCAAACCGCTCCCCGACTGTTTAGGGGGCACGTAACGTGTCAAACTCCCGCCGTGCATCGTGATGAACTATCCAGGATGGCATCCCGTTGCGGGGCTTTTATACCTCTCGTTTGAAATGCAAGGTCACAATGGTCTGACCTGTCCCAAAACGCACGAGTTGACCGTCCGTTTCGGAAATTTGTGTTTCCACCACTTCGATCACTTCGTTTCGTAAAGGAATGTACTGCACGTGCAAGGGCTCGAAGTAAGAGGTTCCCCGTCCTCGTCTCACGTACTGGATTTCGCGCAACAGATCCGTCACTTGATTGCCCACGATCCCACTCCCGCCCACGTCCGAGTAGACGTGCAAGGTGCGATTGGGACTTCCTACCACCGCACCAAAGGCGTGGTTCAAGTGAATGAAACGCCAGTTACAGGCCGTGCTCAATTGCAGAATACCCGTGAACACATCCCAATACACAATTTTTCGGATGACTTTGAAGGGGTCGTCAGGATCGACTTTTCGTATGATGAGGTCTTTGAAATTGGGGTTCCCCCTGAAATCGGGGACATCCCCACCAATGAATTCTTGACGAAGATTCGGTCCCAATTCGTTCTTTTCGGTCAACCATCCCATCTTGATGGCAAAATTTCGGCTGATGTAGATTCTCGCCGGCGTGTTGGTGCCTTGGCGGTAGAGGTTTGTATTATTGATCAACAGTTCCTGATCTTGACCGTGCGACACCCACTCGAATTTCAAGTGCAAGTGTTTGCCTTCGGCATTCTTCATGCGATCACGCTTTTGGGCTCCACCGATTCGTTGGGCTTCCAGAGTGTCGATGCAAGCGCGCAGGAGCGTTTCACCGTTCACCACCGAATCCAGATCATCGATGTCGTCCATCTTGACACTGCTCAGACCCTTCTTCAGGGTCCGACCCTGTTCCTCCACGCCCCAATCCATCTGGATCAAATACTGTTTCTCCGGGACGATGGCGTGCAAATTGACTCGGGCGTCGGGTAACGAGACGCTGCTCAACCCCACTTTCCACCCACGACCCGGAAAGTGTAGCGGATGAGGTAACCTCACTTTGAAATGATTGGGGGTATTCTCTCCAAATTCTTGGCCTCCCGCCGTACTGGGCAACGTCACGTAAGAATCCGTACTCATCCCGACACCACGTCGCTTCGACGAATCCAACTATTGTATTTGTCGGGCCACCCTTTCCACTGAACGAACAACCGATCGCCCCGTCGTTTAAGTACTTTTTCGATCCGCCACAACGAGGCGTCGTCTACCCTCACCCGTTGCAATTCCTGTTCGTAAAACGTGCCTTCCAAAGGGGTCCCGTCAAATTCGTCCACCTTGTAAGTCGGTACGCTTCCCGCATCCACGCGACGCACCACAAACACTTCTTCGGTCCACCCGGGCAAATACCCTTTCTTGAAGGTTCGAACGTGCTTGCTCAATCGAACGCGATCCCCTACTTTCAAACTGGGTTTTCTTTTTCTTCTTCTTCTTTTTGGGCGGTACAATGTCTGCCAGACCTGCGCTTCGTTTTGGGAGGTCACGTCTTGGGGAGCCATCCCAATACTTCGATGACGGCTGGCATTGTACCCTTGCACCAAGGCCGGCAAAATGTCGATGAACTTTAACGTATTGGCCGCCGTGAAATAACGATACATGCGCCCTTTCAAGGTCCGATTGAACCGTTCGACCACCGCCGCCTTGGCATCCCCGTGGGTGGAAAAATGACGAATGTGTTCTTGTTTCAAAAAACGTTGGAAGGGGGCATTGTAAAACTCTTTGCCTCGATCCGTTTGCAATTGAGAGGGGCGTCGTCCCGTCTTCAAGATCGTCTCCAAGGCTCGGACCAGCTGAGAACCCGTTTTGTCTTTCAGCGGGACCACCCAGGCGTATTTGGACAAGACGTCGATCACCGTCAACAAGTAACGGATGCCGCCGTTGTAACGGGCCAACCGTTGGACTTCCACCAGATCGGCGACCCATTGATGATCTACACCCATCGCCATCACCGGCAACATGGGAAACCGACGTCGTACCGGTTTGTGTAAGGTGTAAGCTAATTCCTTTTCCAGGTGGGGTCGCACTTGCCCGACCGTTCGTTTTTGGGCCCGTGCAAAACGTTGGACACCTCCCAAACTCCCCGGTCGACCAGGATCTTTGTACTGGGCTCCCCAGGCTGGTAAGTTTTTTTGTTTTCTTTTGTTGGAGTTCTTTTTGGTCATCTTGTCAGGAGGAGCAGCAAACGTTTCCGCACCAAACAGCTCCACGTCGGGACGGACAAGGGATAGATTTTTCTCAAACGTCGATAATAGGCCAAACTGAGGGCCGCCGGAAAGTGAGATGTCATCCACACGACGAACACCACAAAATGACACCAGTTGTAGTTCGTTTTATAGGTGAGGATCTCGAAAACGCCCAGTGGGGAGAGCTGGTGTCGATTTTCGGGCGTCACCTCGGGTAACTCGATTTGAGGGTCGCACCAACCGTACAAGGATCGACACACGCGACGAATCACTTGCCAGGCCAGCCAACTGCTCACAGCTTCGTACGGATTCATGGTCACTCTGAAGACGAGGCTAGGGGCGGGGCGTCCTTTTATGGATTCCTTGCGGGCTTCCCATTGGCTGACGATGACGTCACTCGGCTTCCCATTGGCTGACGATGACGTCAACCCATCCGGCTTTGCGGGGCGAGCAAAAGACCCTATAAAACCCGTGTCCCGTGCGTGCGAGCTCATACGGCAAGAAGAAAGATGGACGACTGTAGTGGCAATTCCATCACTTCCCAACAAGCTTAAACGAGAAAAATCCCGCCAAAAACGACATCATCAAGAACTCAGTCGGCGGTAAAGTATAATATCTCTTCTCCCCTCCTTTTTTCCTACATTTGATTTTACCCACAAAGGGCGTTGTTCATGTTTAGTTAAGGTTCTTTAAATTAGAATTAACGAAAAAACAATCAGTGTGAACTCGTCGCTGGCGGTGATCCTGTGTGCGTAGTCTCGACATCTTGAATGAGAAGGTTGCTGGACTCTCAAGATGACGTTTGCCGTTCAGTAGCAACTTAATCTGTGTTCCGTTATTCATTCCCTGCTCCGTCACAGAATCCAAGTTCCCCTAAACCTTGAACGCTAGGATCTGTGATAGTGATCGGTGAAAGGGCTCTCGTCGGTCAAAGGGTGGAATAGAATAACAGCGGACACAGAGTATTGAGTTCACACTGCACTTACCATGTGTTGAAGTTATTTAACTACACCCTCGTATACCCTTACAGCTATCCATTTGTTATCCTACTTTCTCCATTTTTTTTATCTCCGCTTCTTCCTTCTTTCACACTTTCTTCTTACACTCCACACTTTTCAGCAAAATTTGCTTTGGGTTTTTCCGCCCCGCGCAGCTCTTTTTATAGCTTTCCAACCCTTTGGGGTTGAACCAATCAGATCGACATACGCGACGAATCACTTGCCAGGCGAGCCAACTGTTCACCGCTTCGTACGGATTCATGGTCACTCTGAAGACGAGGCTGGGGGCGGGGCGTCCTTTTATGGATGCCTTGCGGGCTTCCCATTGGTTGACGATGACGTCATTCGGCTCTTCCCATTGGCTAACGATGACGTCAACCCATCCCGCTTTGCGGGGCGAGCCAAAGACCCTATAAAACCCGTGTCCCAGGCGTACGAGCTCATACCGCAAGAAGAAAGATGGACGACTGCAGTGCCAATTCCGTCACTTTCCAAAACGCTTTAAAACGAGAAAAAGCCCGCCAAAAACGGCACCGCCAAGGCGGCCAACACCAAGAACTCAGTCGGCGGTTAGAAGAACATGACCTGCCCACACCCAAGAAAAGAGCGCCAAAAAGGACCAAGACGAACACGGACGTGTTGAACACCCTCGGGAGGAGCATCCCATCACCACAACCTAACAACAGCCCCACAGACCTTCCATCCAGCATCGAAGAACTCTTGGCCCAACTGCCGGATTACAAAGTAGAAGAAGTGCCACCACCACAAGAAGAAATCGTGGTGGTAGACCAAAAAGAAGAAGAAGAGAAAAAGGGATGGAATCTGCCACCAAGACCATCCAATTGGCATGACCAACCGCCTAAAAATGGAAGGCCTTGCGGCACTTTATATTGCAACCCTCCCATCTACGTGTATGATGATGATGAAGAGGTCAAACCGCCACCACCACCACAGTGTCCCTTTCACTACCAACCTTTATCCCAACACGTTTCAGCCCAAGGATGGGCCTACGTCAAGTGTCCTCAACAACCTTGTGCTGTCTTCTTAGACGAAGCGAAGTCGTCCAGCATCTTGGCCAACCTCCAACTCCAAAAACATCCCCAGTTGGTGGCAGGAGACGGTACCGCCCTGGATCCCAACCCGCCTCTCTCCTGTTTCTGCAGCGAACCTTTGGCCCTCCGCATGGCCCGGACACCCAAAAATCCAGGACGCTTGTTCTTGGCTTGCAAAAATCAACGGTGCGGGTTGTTTCAATGGATCAATGAACCGTGGTCCCCCGTCCTCCGGACCATGTGGGCTCAAGCCAACCGCCAAATCGTTCAAGCTAGGTAAAAAACACTCCCTTGGAAAAACCCGTTCATTTGACACCATGACGTCGTTGAAAGACGTTTGCATGGTGGTGGACCTCGAAGGAGTTTACATCAAAAATGACTTTATCGTACGCGAAATGGGATGGTGCACTTGGCAAAGCACGGACTACGGCTCCATCCATTACCGACCGCCTTACCACTATCGTCAACTCAACTTCCAAGATCAACGCCAAGTCCGCTACGTACGGCGTCACATCCACGGCTTGCCCTACAAACCCTCCCAGGACAAAGCCCATGCCTATGACGATCTTCACGCGGATCTCCTGAACCTCTACCAACGCACCAAGACCGACGACCGAACCGTGGTGGCCTACAAAGGGGGATGTCGCGAAAAGAAACTCTTGCAAACGTTAGACATTCCCCACCTCGATTTGGAAACCTTTCATTGCCCGAAATTCAATGACATGGCCCGCTTGGCCCGGATCGGCTCCTGCGGATACCACGACGATCCACAACGTCATCACTGCCCTCAAGTCGAATGCTATCATTTTGTTCAATGGATGCGACACCAGTGCGGCTTACCCCGCGATTGGAACTTGTGCAACACCCATCGTTGGCAACGTCTTTCTTCTTAAAAACAAACTTGTTTTGAACCCTCTCAGGGACGAGGTTGTCACTAAGACCCTCACACGTTCCCGTTTGTAAATAGGGCTTTTTTTTTGTGGCATTAAAAAATCCAGATTTTATTCAAAACCTGTGTGTGCGTGACTATTTTGACCTCCCGGACATTTGACCCACCGGACATTTT